>JAHLSL010000203.1:1901967-1919679 GCA_025920805.1 Petroica traversi
AAAGCCTGCCCACTGCATGTGGTGGCTTTACTTGACTTAATTTTATGAACTGCTAGGGAAGAAAAAGTGGGGCCTCAGCACAAGGTCTTGCTGTCAGTAGCTGAGGAGCCAGTTTGGCTCTAGTGCATCTGTACCTCAGAAGGGACCATTCCCTGGCATCTCCTTTCCCATCCCCCTTCATGAAAGGTCAAGGAAATGAATGGGACAGCGAGATGCTCAAGCCTGTAAATATTTAGCAAGCCACTCGCTTTTACATTGCAGATTTTGCTCTATGGGCATGGCTGTTAATATCAGTGAGGCATTAGCTCTGAAAAGCACCCATCACACTGTTAACACTGAAAGTGCTCCATCAAAGCAGCTCGCCATGAATTACAGGGCTCGAGCTTGCTTCATTAGCCTGGAGTTTGTCCAGCAGGAATGTCAATCCCAGACCTGTGGTGGAAGAGAAAAACCCTGGTATTAAATTAAAAGAAGGAGCATTACCTGCAAAAGTGATGCTGCCCTGCCAGGAGCTGGGACAGAGAGCACCTTTATCTTACCTGGAGAGATCTTGCCTTGACAGACTGCAAAAAGCTGCCTGTTCCACCTTTATCAGAAAGCACCTTACATGAAGAGTGTTTGGCGGGGTGGGGAGAGAGGACCATTTCCTTAAGCTCTTTTTTGCAGAGATTTTTTATCTCAGAGTAAGGATGCAGATTTTTGGTGCTGGGGAGAACCCCTCTCATCCCTAGCCCCCCATTTGCAGCCAATCGTGGTTCTATGTTGGGCTCAGGGTCAAAATTTGACTCAGATTTCGTTTCATTTGCACAAAGACTCATTGACGCCTGGGCCTAATGAACATCAATATTCTTAATGACAAGGAAAAGATCTGTTTTATGGGACCCCAGACAGGCAGTGTCTCCATGCTCCTTCTGCAGAATCACAGGAAAATAGCCCCAATCTTGCACATGTTTGGGTTACCAGTGTTGCAAAGTTCAAGCCCCAGCCTCAGAGGAAGCTCCCCAGGAAGATAAGAGCATCTTTCTTGGGAACCTCTGTCAAAGTTTCACAGGATTAAGTGCTGTGCTGTCTTCTCAGCCTGGCTTCTGTGTTTCCAATAAGCAATCCAATTACACACATTCTTTCATTAGACTTGTGATGATACTGTTGATTTTCATGCCAAAAGATTCATAGAAACATGATGGGAATTTTTTTTTGCTTTATGATACATTTTTTTGTCCAAACTAAAAAATCAAAGGGAGTTATTCTGGAAAAAAAAAAAAAGATTCCTACAACTGAAACACAGGATTGAATGAGTTGCATACATCAGGTTCACTTGTACTTCTGTTTTGGTCTTGGGGTGTTAGGTTATGAGGATTTTTTCCCATATAATTTTGCATTTCTACCCTCAGCCTTTTGCATCTTTGGCTACCAGATGTGTCCCACATTGAAGAATTATTTCTCCTCCCTAGAGTGAAATAAATGCAATCAATATGAGTATTGCTCTCAGGGCCTTGAAATATTACATTAATGTTCCATGTGGTGACATTTTAGCTGGAATTTTCAAATACATTATGATGGTTCAAATTAATATTTATCAGATCAGCTTTTATATTTTGCAAAAGAGAGAGAGGGAGAGAGAGAGAGAGAGAGTAAGCATTATTAAAATACAAAATGCAGATGAATTCCAAAATCGATGGTCCATTTTACCAGCACTTTCAAGGGGCTGTGTTTTGCTTTCTGGGTTTGTTTTTAAATTTATTAGTTTTACAGGCATATCTATTTATCTTCCTTCATTTTTTTTCACCCATTCAAGGTTTTTCAGTTGTTTCTTTCTTTCACTCTTCTTTATTATCCCAAAATGTAAATTATGACGTTAGCTAGGTTTTTTCTTTTTTTCTTTTCAGTGATTAAATCTGCTACATGACATCTTTGTCCTTTCTATAAATTAAATCATCTTTGCTTTCCACCTTTAGCCACTGCCAGCAGCAATACTCTGATTGCCAGCAATAAAAGTCCTCACTTTACGGTCTTTATTTCCTACACAAAGCAAACCACCCCCCCCCCCCCCCCCCCCCCCCCCCCCGTGCTTATAGTGCCTTTCTAATTTTTTTTTTTTTTTTTTTTTTTTTTTGCTAAGGGGGCAGTGGGACTAACTCCTCTTTTCAGTGTTTCCCCATAAACAAGGAATTTGCAGAGAGAGATTGCAGAGGAAAAAATCTAAACCACATTCCACTTTATTTCAGTCATTCCTAAACAGATTGTTCTATGAGGTGGAAAATCCAGGCAGATTAATGGTGTCATTTGTTTTGCTTTTTTTATATTTCTGTCTTCCCTCCCACCCCCCCTTCCCCTTCTGCCACTTCGATTTTGTGAAAATGTTTGAAAAGTACCTCTTTTAGACTAAATGCAGCTTTAAAGATTTGTGGATTATCAGCTGAATTTGTTTTTCTGAAACAATGCTGCTTGCAGAACAACCCTTCTTTCCCCCCCCACCCATGGAAAATTGTAGGAACTGTCTGGGATCTTAACACATTTCTTTAAAAGCTTTTGCAGTTTGTAGGGAGAATTTTTGGAAGGGTTAATATTCTGGTTTAGAACTGAACAGTACTTCCAAACTTCTCCCATTCTTAGCTTTTTTTTTTTCTCCTATCTCTGCAATAGTTTTACTGTAAAAACAAGCCAGGAGTTTGTGACATACATATAACTACAGGAAAAAACATGTATGTGCACATGAGTGTGAAAAAAAAATTTTTAAAAAGTGTGTATGTGTGTATATATATATATATGTATATGTATACATATATGTAAAAACATTTTTTTAAATGCTCACAAATGCACACTTGTGTACTCTCCCTTTCTGTCTTTGGGTGTAGAGATGTACATACTCCAGGCTGCCCTTCCTATTTTCCTTCAGTGCTGATCTGGGCAAAAGAACGACAGGAAACTTGAAAAAGAAAAGGAGGAGGAATCGATTGTTCGACCCGCACTTGAACTCTCCTGAAAGAGATAAAGCAGAATTTTCAATAGGTCCCCTGCCCTTTTCACTAGGAGGGAAAGAGGAGAAGAAAAACAAGAGATATTTATATGACAGCAGCTGCTGAAAATAGCGTTTCAGAGCAATAAAAGAAAAAAAGCAAAAGAGATTCAATGGTAAAAAAAAACCCCAAACCAACAACAACAGAGAAACTCTTTTTCTTGTGCTCCCCAACAGGCACATGAGCAGCTCATCCTGGAAATGCATGCATGCCTCCTATAGATCTGTTTGAAATTATAGTTGTCATTGAGAGTGAATTTATGCTTCTATTGATCTGCAAAAGGAAAATATTAAATGGTTTGGTTTTGATCTTTAGCTGACCCTAGGGTCAAGGGTAGCCTAAGATTAGTATTCATAGAATTCATCACCAAATTGTAGTCTGCATCTACTTTATGCAAACATAGGGAAAACATTGAAAGATAAATACAAAGCAAAATGACGAACAATTTCACCAGCGCCCACCCCATTAAAAATACTACCCTCAGACAATAAAAGCAGAGAGATACCTACATGCACAAATCCAGGTAACTGCACACAGCACAGGCAGGGGAATGGAAAGGAAATTCAGGGAAGCACAGAGACAGAGACAGGGAATTACACACATGGGGAAAGACACACGACTCAGAATAAATATGAATGCACGACTGAAACATGCCTGCAAGAGCACCTTAGCGCAACTGCGAGGGAACATGCAAAGAAGCAAAACAAATGTAGAAGCAGCACTTCATACAGATATATAAAGGCGCACTTCTGGGGTGAAAAGGAATACGTTCATAGATTCGCACACAAAGCCAAAACCAAGAAGCAAAAACAAATGCAGTTAAACAGGTGCACATACTGATATGTGCTGACAAACACAGGGACACACAGTTGTAAACATGTCATGACACATACACAAATGCAGGCATTTGCATCAGGCATTGTGGATCTCCCTTGTCACTAAGTGTGACACAAAGTTAGTGAAATAATAGAGAAAGAAATACAGCAAGATATGAGTAAAATATGCATGCCAAAGTCCTCCACAAGTCGTCCCAGTTCAGAAATTCAGGGGATAATGCTGATAAGAGCAACAAAACAATTTCATTCACTGACAGACATTCAAAAGCACAGGGAGATCTGTTTACTCACAAGAAAAGTGAAGTCTACTCTTATTATCAGTCCAAGCTGTAGCAGAAACACTCCTGCATAGACATAGTAAGTGCTATATGTGTCCAAAGGATGTATCTGCTGAGAAATAAAGGCAAACTCAAAGAGCAGAAGGCCCAATTCCCGACCATGGAGCCATCCCAGAGGCAGGGGAAAACATCTGTAAATGCTAGACAAAAACACCAACTCACAGCATGTCAATTGGGCACCACAGGCTACTCACCAGCACCCTGGGAAACATAAGCAAAAGAAACTTGGTACTTTCCAGGCAGATACAGCAAATACTGAGAGGAGAGCAGAGTAAAAGATGGTTCCAAGCTGTTTCCTATGGAACAGACTGTGTCCCATGTTGTCTGGCAGCTGATGGTCAACATAGCCCCTTTGCACTTAGGCTCTGCTTCTGTAGTCTGTGGCTGAATGCACACAAAAAATATAGAGCCACTTGTAAGTGGGCAAATATTGGTGATGGAAAACAAAAGCATTGATATTTATTTTTATGCTCAGTTTTTCCCCAATTACAGGTTTTTTGATTAAATCAAATGTTAAAAATCTTCTTTAAAAAAGTATTTTCTTCTGGTCTACAAAATTGCAACCTGGACATTCATAAAAAATATAACTATATTTAATGTTTGTTTTGTTTGTTTTCCCAGCTATAATTAAGATTCTTATTTTAATATAAAAGCCTCAACCAACTCTGAGGCCCACTATGCTTTGTATCATATAATTGCATTGCTAGAAACAGTGCTTGTCCTGAAGAGCTTGCATTGCAGGTGGAAGAGCAGGAAAAGGAAGCAGGAGATTCTCTCATTTACCAGTGGAGCCCCAAGGAAGTGACTTGCTCAGGCTAGCCAAAGAGTCTTGGCAGAGCTAGGAACTAGAGCTGCATCTCCTGATTCACAGGCCGTTGCTTCACAAATGAGATCATCCTCCTTTCCTGATTTAAATATCCCTCAGCGTGGGCTACTAGTCAGTTAGTATTTGTATGATCCAGTCATGAGACCCAATGAAAACAGTACTAACCATGAGCAGCATTTGAGCTAAACTTGAATATAGGAAGGGTATCAGAGCTGCTGTGCCATGAGAACCTCTCAGCCCTGATGTCTCTTACCTGGCCTGGGAACTCCCTGGCCAGCATACACCACTTCTTCAGAGGAAATAACCTCTACCACCAGGAGCATTATTTTGTCAGCATAACCACCTGTGTGCTTGGTCTCCAGAAGTACAGTTACCTGGGAAGGATCCCAGTCCCAGCAATAGCCACAGTAGTACTTCCAAATATATCTCTGATGGGAAAGTGTGCCAGGGAGCAGGGCTCTCTGAGCAGATCTGGGAAATGACAGAGCAGGGAAGATGAAGAAGTGGTGAAGGTAAGGGAAGGGAAAGGAACAGCACAAAGATGTCAGTGGACATAATCTGATAGTGTGCAATGCATATTACTGGAAAGTGGTTCTGTAAGTCATTCATCCTCCATTGCCTGAATCCCCCAAAGTCAAGGACTTCTGTGTCTGTAGACTATACAACCTGGCCTGTACTCAAGGGCAGATCTCCTACAGCAAAAATCAGCACTCACTTATCATGACAGTAGAATGTTCTTTATTACAGCTGCAGAACATAGCTAGCCCCTTGCAAGCTCTGTTTGGTGGATCACTGTCTCCTCAAACTGCTGAGGAAACGATTCATTGCAATGACAGCATTTCCCAAAATCCTCCTCATGGTGGGGAAATACTTCTGTTCATGTTAGCTGTACAAAAATGGTACATCCTTTCCCAACACTACCTCACTAGAAATAAACTTGTCAGAGGCTGGTTGTTTGGTTGGTTTGATGTTGTGGATAGCAGAAGTGCAGGTAGGAGAATAGAAAAGCAGATGAACACATTTTCCCCTATTTGTTCAGTGCATCCCATTTTTTTGGTTGTATTATAATTGTAGTCTTGATTCATCTACTGTACTTAAAAAAATATGTATACTGGGCAGCTGCTTTTTGTTTTTTACTCAGCTGTCACAGAGTACGGATTCAATCATGTTTTTATCCTTTTGGCAGTCAGAGGAGGAGGAATGTGAAAGAGGGAAGCAACAAGGCACAAAGGTGCAGGCAGCAGAGGAAACTGCTGTTGTTGCTTCTGTTTCATTGTTTACTGTCTATAACTTTGTACAGCTTTTAACTCCACTGTTTGGCAAGAGAGCAGCTGGCACCCCTTGCCTTTGAAGTGTATGTGCTGCCTGGAGAGAGACTGCCTGCGTTAGCTAACGTGGGAAGAGATGGGATCTTCCCTCAGTGAGTACATGGGCTTGGAGCTTCACACAGGCAGTGCTGAAAAACCTCCCAGGTCTGAACAACCCCTCTCTCCCTTGGATCCCTCATCCATTCATCGTTCTGCTTCTTTTGTCTTTATGCAGGCTTATTTCAAAACAAACTCCTATAATTTTGCTCCCCATTAAAATACCATATAAACATCTTCCCTTTTACCACCCAGTAAGCCAGTGGGCTTTCTCTCTGCCTTAATATTGAAGCAGTTTCCATAGCTCATATGCTGTTGGCAGTGCTCATTTTTAAATGGTGTTGAAAACTAAGTCCTTGCCATTTGTCATTGTTAGACTTCCATAGCACTTTCTTCCTGCATAACAGCTCTAACCTGGGAGTATTGACTGAATTCTAAATGGCTGATGGCCAAAAATTTCTAGGTAATTTTAGTGGGACTTGATACTCTTCATATTTGGTCATAACTTGATCATATAATTTGGCTGTGTACTCTTAAAGAGCTTCTGTGGCTGCTGGAGTCATTCTTATATCCATAATAGTTTGTAAGGCACTTAAGGGTACCTTTGGACAAAAAGCACTAAATAAATGTTCAGCAAGATGAAGTTATTTATCCATGTAATCACCTGTCACTTCCACCCAATTTTTGTTCCTCCCTGTCCCATCCAATCGGCCACATTATAGGCTCATGCATATGGTCATGCACCCATCAATCCAGCTTTATCCACATGCAGAGACACTCAAGTATTATGAGTGCTACACAGAAAGACAGATGCATGCATCTAATCCTTCTCTGCTCATCTGTCCTCATCCAGCTCCTACAGACCCACAGCAATATTTTTTAAGCACTTAAGTGACTTAGGATCCTAAGTTTCATTTTGGAGAAAGACTTAGGAGTTTAAATGTCGCTGAAAGTCAGCAAGATGTGTTCTCCAGATTAGAATTCCTCAGGTCTATAAGTGTCATATTTTCAAAGTGCTCTCTTTATCGAAAGATTCAGATAGGCACCTTGTAGATTATCAAAACTGTTTAAGATAGGCACATAAATCCAAATTATTTTAATGTACCTTGCCTTGAAAATTTTAAGACCCCTCTCGGCGCTTATCTTTCAAAGGCATCTAAATCCTTTTGAAAAATTGGTACCAAGAGCCTCTAAGACCCTGTAAAAAACAGCTCTTAAGTTACTCACCCATAACCAAACATTAGAAGAGTGACTGCTACCTTAGGTAAATCCATATTTTAGCAGTTTACAAAAAAGGTTACTCTGGTATCTGTTTTAATTACCAAAATCCCATGATCTTGAGAAAATACAGCATGAGAATCTCTTGGCAACTCAAACAGCAGGACCAGACCTGTAGAGCTCCTGCCCATGTTCCTGGAAATGGGATGCCTGTGCCATATATGAGTTTCAATACAAACCTATATACAGCTCTATTTGTTATTATCATTGAAAGTCTTCATCATTAACAGGCAGAAGGGCATTCACTTGTCAGAATCCCCTGGATGACAAGCTATAGTCAAGGAAAAACTTTGTGGGAAGGGGTTGATAGCCCTGGTATTTGAATAAACTCATCATGTTCAGCAGTCAGTCACTGGTGCTGGTTCTGGCATCCACCACTTTATGTAGGATTCTGCAAAAAAATCCCATAAAACAAACAAGATTTCCTGGAAAGAAAAGGAAGCAGAAAATCCTGCCCCTCTTATAAATTATGTCCAAGTAGGCTGAGCTGGCAAGAATGCCTTCAAGTGTGAAGTTCTTTCCATTTTATGGATAGGAGTTCCCCAGAGACCATCTTCTTTCATCTTAGGGTTTTTTTCTCTTGAAGTTGTTTTTTGTTTTTTTTTTCCACCAGGGTGGAGGGCAGATAGTGTGTGCATGATTTGGCTGGTAGAACCAAGAATCTGTCAGCAGAAAAAGGGCCGTCAGCAAGAGAAAGTGAGCTGCAAATTGTCCATTTCTAAACTGCCTGTTCATCTGACACTTGCGAGCTCAGAAGCCACCTGTTCAGCTATCAGTCACCAAGTGAAAATGAAGCTTTCCTTAAACGAAGATTTTGACGTACAGAGAAAACTAAAAGAGAAAAAAAAAGAGGATAAAAGGAAATTATTTTGAATTTACTCTACTGTAAAATGAGAATAGAAACTAAAGCTGAAACCCAAGGGAAGGTTTTTGCCTCCCCTTCTCCCCAAACTGTAATAGAACAAGTGTTTTTTCGAACAGCAGCACAAACATACAATCAAAAAATGCAACATCTTTCATGCAACATTTTGCAGAAATCCAAAAATGTTTCTGAAGCTGCCATCTCTTTTCCCCTCCCCCCCCAAATAGTGGCAGATTTTTGGGGTGTGACAGACTCCTTGCTAAAAGAACACTCTGAATGTTAACAAGTGGTGTAGCTCTTTGAAGTTGTGAAACTAAAGAGTGGATTAGCTGTGATACCAAGTGCAGAGTAGGCTTTCCCCTTTCCATGCAAGGTCAAATTAAGAGTGGACCAGCCAGCGACGCAAAAGTAGACCATACTAAGCGGCTGATTATTTTTTGCCCTCTTCAGGCACACTGCATTTGCCTCTGAAGGAGAATTCAGGGCAGCAGCCAGCAGGGTTGACTCTTACGTGCGAGGTTTTTCTGGCTGACCACAGAGCACATAGCCCATGCGCCTGATCAAATAGCTTGGTAATTTCATCATTTCAGACTTTTATGGTTTTTCCAGTTGCTGCTGCTTTTATAAACAAGCATTTCAGTGACCTTCCCCTCCGGACATCAGCGCATTCAGCTCTGCAAGAATCTCAAGCTCTGAAAGTTTATAAATAAGCCTTCTATCAAGTTCCACAACAGGTGTGACCTCCCCCCCCTGTCCTAAAACTGAACAGTTTCAACAAGCAAATAAAGACTGTGCAGTCCTGTCTTAAAGGGGAAGCACTCTGGAGAGCACTATATAGGCCCTGATACTCTCAATGGAGGGACTGGCCCATTGCGAGAAGGAATTGTGTGGCCACAGTGTGAGGCCAGCTGTGCCTTTTAGGTGGCCCTTTAAACAAGAGCAAGAGACACAGAGTGGAATGGTGCTCACCATGACCCACAGTAGCCTGACATTCCCAGGTTGTTCCACACACTGACTCCGGAATTGATTATGGTGGGTTCTGAGCACTGTGACTGCCTGGCTGACTGATGAGATTACTGGGAGATTTTTGTCATAAGCAGAAGATGCGCAACCAGAATCTCTTCTATTTGGTTTGGCTTCTTGCCAGTATGGCAATGGCACATGTTCTCTCGTAAGCTATGAAGTGAACAGTCTCATATTTGTCTGGATTTACTTATTCCCCTAATTTCTGGCATGTAACAGTACATGCATTCTCCTTTTCTGCTGTCGTCACAATTTTAGGAGAAAACCAGAATCCTGAGGAACTGAAATCTGAGATTGCAGTATCATTCTGTTGATGAACACCTCAAAAGCTGAGATTGAGACAAGAATGACTTTCTAAGAGGCTTCTATCGATGCTGTCTCCCGCCATTTAGCTCAAGCAGGGAAGGTTCAGGTTGGACGTCAGGAATTATTTTTTCACTGTTAAGGCAGGTTAAGCATTGGAACAGGCTGCCCAGGGAAGTGGTGGTGTCACCATTCCTTCAAATGTCAGGATGTGTCACTTAGTGCTATGGTTTATTGGCATGGTGGTTTTCAGTCAAAGGTTGGCCTTGGTGCTCTTGGAGAAGTCTTTTCCAACCTTACTGATTCTGATCTCAGCAGAAACTGTGAAACTGAGGAATTCACTCATGGGAAATACTATTTCTCTATCTCTTCCTCTTCTACAAAACTGGATGGTATTGTCTGATTATACATTATATTACATTACATTACATTTCCTTTGTTTCAAAGGAAACAAATGAATTGAAGTGTCCAAGGGGTTTTCTTGGTGTAGACCATTATACTAAATATTAAATAGCTGTATGGCATTGAGGGAAAGATGCCATCAAGATACTGAGACAGCAGAACAGTCCCAATATAAACAGTGGTAAGTGGATCTCAGTGACAGAGATTGAAAGGAAAATACCCAATAAGTACAGCTGAGGATGTCCCTGTGGCAAAGGAGAGAGGAAGACACAATCTGCTCAGTGCAGTGAAAGGAATTGGTAGAATCAATGTGATGTGGAATACCTGGTACAATCAAGTTGTGCTACAGTGTTATGAAGATAGTGTGATGATGTACTGTGGGACAAACAGAATAATCCCACATCCAAGAGCGTTAAAATGGTCGACAGATATAAGGAACCCAGAGTAATCAATTGGAAAAGGGAATGAATTTTAGTGAGGGGTGTGAAGATGATAAGGATGTAGTCAATGGGACATCAGGTCTTCTGGCTTTCCAACCTCAGGCTGCCTGTTCTTGACACTGAGAATTGCTTTAAAGGATATTTGTTATTCCATATAAACCATACAGTTTGCAAAGTGTGAGCATGTTCGTGTGGTGCACAGTGTCAGGTGGGTCTGCCATGATGGATTGTGCTTGTCCACATAGGACAGGTAAGTGGGTGAGTGGGGCATGCACAAGTGCTGAAAGAGGTGAGTTTTATCAGATATAGAGAACTGCTGGTGGTGCTGCAAGCCTCATGCTGCAGTCCCTTTTCTGCAGCATTATGGAAGGATTTGGTTCTAAGAACATCCTGAGTAACCAACAGAAAACAGTAAGAGCAGCCATTTGGCTCATGGTGAGCCTCGTCCCTTCTAATGCACTTGTGGTCCCCATGGGCCACATCTAATTACTGTTCAAACACAATAGTTGAAACTATGCATCATGCCAAAACCATTCAGAATAAGCCTCACACAGCGAGATTTGTTGTCAGTCTTGATTTTTTTTTTTTTCTCACAGTGCTGGTAAGAAAACTCTTTAAACCTCATCCCTATTCAGGGATCTGCATCTAGATGGCATCTGTCAAGAGTTTCTAAAGAGAAGGTTACTTCAGAGCTCCATGAGGATCACTGAGTATTTTCTATTTTGGGGAAGACAGCTCCTTCCCAGGAAGTCTCTGCATACAGAAGCTTTTGGTATGGACAGATTTCATTCTCCACTATAAATCAAAGTCCATTCCTCCCTTTCAACTAAAATCACTCTCTGGGCTGAAGTTATCTCTAAGGGCACTTTGATAGGAAGGGACAAGCTCTCTCCTGTGATAGTGTCTTTAAAAAGGCATCTAACCAGATGTATAAACTCCCACTTGAAAACAAATGAATGTTTCTGTTTGCTGCTACAAGAGCTGACTGTAGACTTTGCTCTATGTGAATCCTTCATCTGATGTTATAAGCCCTGGTTGTCTTCTCCCCAGTAAAGTTCTACATTCAAAAATTATCATTTCTCAGGAATTAATGTGCGGCCACTTTAAACAAACATAGTGTCACACTTCATACAGGTGCATGGCTACTTTCATACAGGTGGATGCCTACTTTTACACATGTATTCACATGCACATGCAGGAATATACACATGCGTGTATATATGCATATGTATATACATTGTCTGGACATTTATAGGAAGTTAAATGGATATATACAAATTCAGTCTGTGGTAGCTCAAACATAAAGCATACCCTGGTTGAGTACTCACACTGCTTACGGCAGGCTTTAATCAACTGTTGGAGTTCCCTGAGCACAGGGAGGTCCAGCACTGGTGGGAAGGGCAGCTGGAGGAGTGCAGTGTGAAGAGAGTAAATGCACAAAACAGAAGAACTAAAGCAGCTCTGTAACATGGCCAGAAAGCCCTGGGTGTCCAGGAGGCATGCCTACATTCAGAACTCAGTGCTCTGAAATCTCTGGTTACTAGCAAAAGCATTTGAAAATAAATATAGACACAAATTAAAATTATACCATTTTTGACAAAGTAGACAGTAGTTGAAATATAATGAGGCACTGTAGAAAAATGCCCCACCACCAAGTGAGCACTTGCTGGGCGGATTAACCAGCATTCCTTCTCCTCCATTGAGTGGTGTCACAAGCTAATAAATATTTCAGAATTGGCTGTATTCAATCCAGCCCTTGTCCCGGTTGACGTCTGTTCTCTCAGTTTTCAGAAGGAGACAGGTGCAGAAGGATGAAAAGGGATTTAATTACTAAACATCCCCTACTCCCAGAATCCAAACACATGCTGTACTGTACATATACACCACACCTACTGTACTCACAAGCACATATAATACTCATGCACACAGAGTTACACCTACTGCCCTCTGCCACGCACTTTACCAAATCCACACAGATTGGGCTTTGGAAGCAGAGTATTCACACTGCAGGGCACCAATGTGTTTTGGCCATTGCACATGGAAGGTACATGTGTGTTAAAACATTAATTCCTCCTCTGGAGCCATACACCTGATTGTAGAAATGCAAGAAAGACAGAAATGGCTTGTTTGTGCCCTGCTTCTGGCCGTACTCTAAAAGATAAAGAGTTGACTCTAGCTCCTAGCCAGAAAATAGGTTTTTTTTTTTTTCCTTCTGTTGCTGAATGTCACCTTATAGTCCCTCACCTGCAGCAAGCACACTACATGTGACTTATTTATTAACACATGTGACTTATTTATTAATACATGTGACTTATTTATTCTATTTATAGTTTCTGTTACACACTTTGCTCTGAAACAAGAAGTGTACAAAGGCCACATCACAGCCTTTACAATTTCTGTTCTTACAAGGCCAGATTTTCAGATATTTTGCACCCACAACTGAGTATGTTTTCAAGACCTTCCATATAGACAGCACACCATAGGGGAGGGGAGTGGTGCTGCTCATTCTGTTGATATCTGGATCTCTGCTCTGGGGATGCTATCTTCTCTTCCAAAGATTTCCCTGATTTGTGACAGGGAACATCCAACAGCACTTCTCACAGTAACAGTAGTCTTAGTCTGGAAACTGTGGGTAAACCTCAGTGTAAAAACCTGTATTCAACCTCTTTAAATTTTCCTGGCACTTTCAGCTACTAACAGGATACTCCTTCGTTTCCCATTCCAGGCTGTGCTGGCAGAACTGTTCTTGTGAACTGCTGAGCAGCAGTTGTGCTCCACCACAGGGACAGCTGCGTGGCACAAAGGGTGGTGGTAGGAGCATGTCCAAGTCAGTGGTGCCTCACTGGGAGCCTGGGAGATAACAACTCTTCCTCAGATCTGTCCCTTGCCGCTGGAAGAAGTCAGGTCATTTTGTGCCAGTTGCCTCAGTTTCATCATCTGTAAAATGAGGCCAGTAATATGAACTTCTTTTGGAAAGTGATTTGAGATTTACTGAGCTAGCAGATACTTGTCTGTGCAGTCTATTAGAGTGCTTTGAGATCTTTGAAGGACTCCTGAGTGTAACAGTGCAATATATTGCTGTTACTGGCTAATTTAGGCCGCAAAGACAGAACAGAACAGGGCTGAAGAAAAGGAAAGTTGGGTGTTCCTCCAGTCCTGCTCCCACTAGAATTATCCTCTTGGCTCCTGTCTAAACAAGATCAAGACCAGGGAATTCAAGTGATAGGTAGTGACAAAGACCAAGGAAAGGTGATGGATAATGAAAGGAAACGTTTTTGTGTCTGGGTTAGAAGGGGTTTCCAGATAATGTATCACTTAGGTCACATGCAGAACACCACTGGCTTTAGAGTGAGGTAATTAGTGTATCAGAAAATTGGGGGGTATTATGTATGTTTTTAAGATAGGCTATTAAAGCAAGCCATGAATTATTGAGATGGGAAACTGCTTTCTTTGTTTTATTTAAGTTAACCTTGGAGAGCAGAGAAAGAACATGAGGATGATGTTTTCTGGGACACATGTTCTTGTATAAGATCACATGTGGTTGCAATATTAAGTCCCCCATTGCATGTCATATGCTGCAGACACAAGTTTATGTGCACGTATGTGCATCCATGCATATACATAGAGCAGAATCTGTAAATGTTCTTTCTACATGTGCACAGTACATATAGGCATATGTGGGCTTCTTATCCTTTCTCTACAAACCTCCCTACCCATTCAGGATAGAAGCAGTCAGACCTGGTATGTGTCACACAAATAGTTGGAATAGTCTACTTAAATGTTGCACGTAGAATGACATGTGATAAATATAGCCTGTTCCCACCATGCTTATACCACTTGAAATACTTCTGCAGCCTCATTTAGAGATGCACAGATACTTTATTATAGTAATCTTAGGTTTCATATGCATCCACAAATTATAATCAAAATTCATACTATTTTTACACAAATATTTGTGTAAATGATATACACTGAGCAAAATTCTGAGCTTACAAACTTTGCCTGTGTGACTGCACAGACTTGGTGTACTGTGTGTTTGCATATACTCTATTGATGGGCAATGTCCACTCACTGAAAAATTCTGTCTTTCCTTTAACAATCTGTGGAATGATTCAAATGCTGAATTGTACCTCATTCTCCATTTCACAGAAGGGTTTTAGGAAATTTCTATGGGAATTTCCAAAGCAGCAGTTAATTTAAACAGGCAGATTCTCGCCATTTCATAAGTGAAATAAAGTTTTCCTATAATTTGGGAAATACAAGTGGAGCTGCAAGTGTCCAAGTAGGAAGCACGCATTGGTGGCACTGGGGCGTTACTGGCATTGTGCTGCTGGGGGAATTGGTAGGAACTGGACATCAGGAAGTCCCTTGTCTTGTCTTTGAGAATGCAATCACTATTGTAAAACTCTGGAACAGCCCAAATCAAAGGGTTATATCTGTATCCTGGAGCACTGAGAGAAACAGACCTGTGTCCAGTTTTGCTCTTTGCACCCGTTCATCTTAATTATGATCCACATTCTACTCTGCAGCTGGCAATTGGGGTTAAATCTGTGATTAATGTGGGCATGTGGGGATCATTCCTTTGATTTCAGGGACCAGGACAGGTCTGAGCATTGCCCAATTTTTTTGTGTATAAATCAAGACTCTTCAGTAAATATTTGTGGGTTTTGTTTTTTTTTTTACCACCTATCTGAGAATAGCAGATCAAGTGATACAGTAAGATACAGATTTTCAGAAGGGAAAACGTGGAAAGAATAAAACTTTGCCTTAATTTAGTTGTAAAAGCACCAATTTAAAATATGCCACTTTGTTAAATAGGAGTCTTCTGTAGCACAGAAGTTTTTTGTCTGAGCAATGTTCTGTTTGGTTTTATTTTTACCTCAGAAGGGACTGGACATGTCTCCTGTTTCTGTCTTTCTGTTTCTAACCTTCATCAGGATAGAATTTAGAAATATTAAAGTATGAAAACTTTGAGGCTTTTGCAGAAATGTTCTTATGTAAAGATGAGACCCAGAGAGTAGGAATTGAATTGCAAGTAATAATTGCCTTAAATTGCAGCAAAAAAAAAAAAAAATTAGGTTAGCCATTAGGAAAAACTTTCTTGTGATAAGGATAGTTAAACACTGGAATAGATTGTCTAGGTAGGTTGTACAATCTCCATCAAAAGAAGATTTTAAGAACAGGCCAGGCAAACAAGGATGATGTAGATGTCGCTGGCCCTGCATAAAAGTAAGAAGCCAGAGTAAGTGACTTCTAGAGTTCCCTTCTAATCCTACATTCCTATTTATTAAGGGTCTAAGATTTAGTGTTGCTTGGATTATAGCTAGTGCAGTGATATGTGCAGTGGGATGGATGGTTGGATATTGAGGACACATACACCCTTTCTCACATTGTCACTAGTCATGGTTATGGTCCATCTAAATTCCAGTGCATTGCTTAGAAAAATGTGCCCTTTAATTTCCTAATAAAACAGCTGGGTAAATTCTCCTACTTGCAGCTAAAGGAAAAAAAAATGAACACTTGAAATGAATTTTTAATACAGATTTGAGTGGGATTGCAGCAGGCACTTCTGATCTGATAATTGCACTGGATCAGCCACAGTCGTCATCTTTTTTCCTTCAGAAATTTTGTGTAAGACTTCAGTGTTGGAGAAAGTTCCCAGGCTGAGTGCTTACAATGTCTCCAGGTAGCTGGAGAATGGGGGAAATGGGCAGCAGCATTGACAGGGTGGGCCCCAAACAACATGGGCAGAGAACATCTGCCAGTTCTCATCCCTTTGCATCCACTCAGGAGAAGGAAGGTCAAGAGAAATCACTGTTTATTTAATCTGTGACCTCTACTGACATTGCCAGAAAAGGTGACTCAGACAGCTGAGCCCAAAGGACTAAGCAAGAAAAAAAAAATATATATATATATACACACACATATATAGATAGGTATGTTGTTTTGAACAGAGACACTTCTTTTCCTTTATACCTAGCTGTCCAAAGCAGGAATATTGTAGGAGCTGCTGTTTGGGCAGCAACAGATTGTAAAGTGCAAGTGAAACTTTGAAAGGTTCTTCCCCTCAGTGGAGCCTTTATGGGTGGCTCACAGAGCTTATTTGCAACCTATTGAGGTTAATCTCTCTATTCCCAGTGCAAACATAGACAGATGCATTCCTGCCTAGATGGCAGCCCAGAGGAGAAGCCACTCTGGCCACTGATTGACAGCCTGTGTTCTTCCTTGCTTTGAGAGGTTCAGGCTAAAGTTCCCTAGACAAAAGTTAGCCCTTCGGAATACCCCATGAAAGGGTATTGGAATAATACTTGAAATATATTTCCCTTTTTTCTTTTAAGACTATCCCAGACTCATTACAACATCTTAGTGTCTTTCCTCATTGACACTAGAACATGTTGGCTGGTATTGCTGTCAGTGCATCCTACTAGTGAGGCAGAGCTTGGATCAGCCAAAGAATGCTTTTGTTGGCTTGGCATGGCTTAAATTAGCTTCTTGAGGGAAATCAGCTATCTTGGTAAAAGCACTTTGGTTCCTGATTCACTGCAGCTACACTACAGCTTTTCACCGTGTAGAAATACAGTTAAAACATCATGGCCCTAATTGACATTACCATAAATAATTTCTAACATAGGCCTGGCTCTGAGTAAATGGGGAAGTACAGCAAAAAAGTATCTGTGTCCTATTACCAGCTGCCCTAAGCCAAATCTTGCCTTAAGATCTTCCCAGTTTTGCTCCTGCGGTTTCACAAAACAGACCTTGTGAGCCTGGTACGATCCCCAGTAGTGGGGTGGCAACCAGTGAGAGAAATTTAGATTAATTTTTTTCTCTCAGTGTGACAACACTTCTAATAACACAGTTGTGCTATGAGATGAAGGGTAAAGATTCTCTGTGCCATGCTCCCTGATTTTTTCCTTTCCTTTCCTTTTCTTTTCTTTTCTTTTCTTTTCTTTTCTTTTCTTTTCTTTTCTTTTCTTTTCTTTTCTTTTCTTTTCTTTTCTTTTCTTTTCTTTTCTTTTCTTTTCT
>JAHLSL010000203.1:1919779-1940860 GCA_025920805.1 Petroica traversi
GCCCTTCCCTTCCCTTCCCTTCCCTTCCCTTCCCTTCCCTTCCCTCTCTCTTTCATCCCTTTTTTTTCTTGTGCCATTCTGGAGAGCCATTGGCTGCTGCCTGAGATATCCTGAGAGATGCGGCAATTAATTTTCTTTTAATCAAGGTCGGATGAAGTAAATTGGTGCAGCTCTGCAGCCCCTCATTTTCTGTTTTTGCAGTGATGCAAAACAAATATGATCAAATTATGCTCCTTCTCACCTTATTGAATTAGGAAGCGTGACTGATCCAGGAGAGCTGCGATGTTTTATACTGTACCAATCTTCACCATCCCCCCTCCCTGACAAAGCCATCGGGAATCTTCCTGCAGGTTTTTTATTTCAAGTTCAGAGGGAAGTGTGGGAGTGGGTGTGGGTGGTGGGGAGAGAGTCCTATTTATTTTTCTTAGTCAGTGGGGTGAAGCTGTATATTTCACCTTACAGTGATGTGTGAGTAATCACAATAAGCAGGTCCATCTGGGTTCAGGAATAAAATCTGACAGGAGAACAAAGACACTCAAAGCAGGCCTGCAGGAAGGGCCAGCAGAGGGTCTTCCTTGCATGTCTGCCTGCAGTGGGCATAGATGTGGCACTGGTGGGCTTTCAGGCCCTGCCTGGCAGGGGAGGGTCACAAGAGCCTCTTTCCAGCTCTGCCATTCCCTTCCTCTGCAGCCTTGGGCACACCAACCTTCTCCCTTTTTGCCCCAACTACCCAGCCTGTGCAATGTGGGGAATGAAGTTTGCCCTGAGATTCTCAAATGAAAAGCATTGCAGTGAGGGCTAAGCAATGTTTCGTCTTTGCCAGCTCTGAAGGACTATTCGGTGTTAATGCATTGCAGCATGCCAGAGCAGAGAGAAAGAAAAAGAGATCCATACTCACACACAGAACTATCTCATGGACATTTTTCTTCTACTTAGGTTGTCCATATAATCTAAAATGAATGTTATTTTGAATGACAGCATCCGTTTGCTCTTTGTATATGCAGAAACATTACAAATGCTCTGATCAATACCACTAGGGAGATCCAAATTGCTCAATATATATAGTCTTGTAACCTAGGTCTGGGAGGTCTCAGCATCCAGCAGGCTCAGGCTGCTGTGCTGCTCTTTATTTCAGAAGGTCTCTATGTGGGGAAAGGTGGCAGGAGTAAGGCTGTGATAAAAACTTGTGATACTCTTGAAGGAATAAAATGTGAAGATGCAGCAGGAAAAATGCACAATGCATGGGCTGATGAGTATGCCCTTTTCTGAAAGAAACTCAAGGTGTTTATGGGCTTGACCTAAAGGGATCCTTTCCAGTGAGATCATCACAGATATGGACAAGGCAATCTTGTAGGAGGGAGGAAACCCTGTACTCCATCCTCTAGTGGATTTGGTGAAAATCTAATGACACTTGGGCCTTCTGCTACTCAGAGTTCAAACAATACATCTTCATTATATGCTGAAATGTTGCTCTGGAAGTGATTTGCAGAGAGTGGGGAAAAGAATTTCTTCCTGTGTCACCAGAGCCAGTACCTACCCTGGGTCAGCCCTGCAGAGCAACTTCAGCTGAACATCCATTTCCAGAACAGGGAAATGTGGCAGACCTGAGCACTGCACAGGGTGGCAAAGGTGTAGGCTCCTGGAGAGACCATTTGGCAGTATGGAAAATACTATCCTGGACAAGCTGTATGATAACAACAAATAGAGGTTATCTAACTTTGTGTTTTTGTTTGGTTTTGTTGTTGTTTGGTTGTTTTGGTTTTTTTTGTTGTTGTTTTTTTTTTATGGGGGGTTGGCTTTTGTTGCTGTTGTTTTTGTTTTTGTTTTGAGAAAGAGAGAATTGGGAGAGAATGTACAGAGACTGTAGGTGTTAATTTTAGACTTTATAGACTTCAGGGAACCCATTTCACCCTGACCCTTTTCTCCATCAGGTCAGTGTTGTTCAGATCAAACTGCTAATTCTTCTTGATCAGAGTATGAAACCAACCCCAGACCAGGCTGATAAAAAGGAAATTTATATCACTTTTGTCTATTAATTAGATTTTCTATTTAAGTACAAACCAGCATGTTTATCTGTCCACCTGAAATGTTTCATTCTGCTTCCCATCAGTGTTGAACCTTAAATAGACTGCCAATATTAGTGTGGGATCTCATGAAGGATTGTTTCCCCACCCTTTAAAAATGCTGTTCCTTCAAAGGGCAACAAAAGGGGTTTTGAAGCAACTCTGTGTACCACATTACAGGCTAGAGTAGGACCCTGGCTGTAATTAATGACAATGCTGAGGGAAGGAGATACTTCTTGTTATATGGTACAAGTTTAGGTTACATCCAGCAAGGTATAAAGAGAAACAAGCACAGTGCTAGTAGAGACTGGAGGAGCTCCTTGAGGGATTGGACAAGCTATATGCCTTCTGAGAATATCTCCTTTATGTCTTTTCTACATGTATCACTTCACAATATCAGTTGCTAATATCCATCATTGGCCCAGATATCCACTGACCTACTGATTTAAGCCACTGTAATTTCTTTCTGCAGTGTTCAGGGTAGCTCTCTACTACTGTTACCTCCGTATCCGCTTTCGCAGCCCTGAATAATTTTCTCTCACACACATTTTCCCCCAGTTCCCTCAATTTTTCATCTCATCCCTGTCACACATAGATCCAATTATTTTGGGGGACAGCAAGAAAACACAACCCATAACATATGAACCCAGCAGCTCAGATTTTACTTGGTACTCTTTTGGCATCCAGTCCTGCTCATATTTCTGTGAATCACTGTGCCATTTGTGATCAGAGTTCCAAATGAAATTCACCAGGAATTTTTATTACTCAAGAACAGTGAAGTAATAGTCTGAACTACGAATCACTGGAGCTGGCAGGATGGGGCTCCCAGGGGAGTGCTGGACAGTGTTAATTGTCCTTTTTTTTCCCCACTTTACCTGACAGTAGGAAAGGAACCACAACTTACTTACAGCTCTCCCATCCTTTATTTTCTTTCAAGTACTCGGATCCTATAATTTCTATTTCCTGTGAAAAGCATTCTTAAGTTTTGGAATAATGCTGTCTTTGTGACTGAGAATATATGCTTATAATGCTTATGGAGAGTCAGAGTGATAAAAATCATTAATTACATCTTTCACTTAGATTAGATCTCAGAACTTTGTGTGAAGAAAGTTGGGATCATTATTTTGATTTCGAAGTGGTTATTACTTTCACAGAGGCAATAAGAGATGGGACGTTGTGCCTAGAGTCAGAGTCAAGCACAGAGCCTGGATTTCTAGAGTTCATTTTTTGGTTTGGGGACCTTTTGCAAAGGTTTTTGGGGGACTAATTACAAAATATGGCAAAAGGTACTCCCAGCCCTCCTAGACGCAGATTCCTCGAGGAGAGGAGAGGAGAGGAGAGGAGAGGAGAGGAGAGGAGAGGACTGGGAAAGACCAGGTTTCCCCTCCACATTTTTGGCAGTGAGATTCCAGCTCAGTTTGGTGGTGATGGCAACTTTATCTGGTTGAGTGCTGTGTCAGGAGCTGTGTTTAGGACAAAGACGATGGTGTTGAGAGTTGAGACAGGATATTCTTGGAAGCTGCTGAGGGAGAAACACAGGAAAAGGTGCTCCTTTTTGGGTGACTTTTATCATAGCAGAGGGGTTCCCACGGTCCTCACAGCCTTCTGGCTGGCAAGTTCCTCAAGCAGCATCTCTGGGTGAGGAGGTGGAGAGAAGGGTCTGACGTTGCTGTTGTGCTGTAAGTCCAGCTTCTCCTCCCCAAGAGGAATGCCCTTCACTCTGTGTGCAGGATTTTCTCTCGTCCCGTTGAGAGTGGGCTCTGTGCCACTTTATACTTTGGAGAATCATTAGCAGAAATCATTAGCTATAATACAACCTCCTCCATAAATCTCCACTGCACCTGGATCATTTGTCCATGCCTAATTTCCATCTCCCTAATTTTATGATTTGTCCCTCATTTGATGAGGGTTCCTTCCATTAATTGTGTAGTAAGTGCTTCCAGATAAAGGGCTGAGGAGTTGACCCCATCTTGGAAAGACATGGTTTAGGCTTTTTTCTTGAAGGATAGAGTCCCTCTGAAATATTCTTGCTCCCCTTTCAGAGGGCATCACTCCAAATCTTAAAGGCACCACAGCAGCTTCCCACAGGGAAAATGCTTCATTCAGATAAATCCTATTCATTGGAGGCACTGCAAGGCAGATGAAAGCAGCAAAGCTCCAGTCCAAGGTGTCCTCTGCCAAAGTAAGAAAAGTCTTGTAGGCATTATCTGTACAATTCAATTCAGACCAAGGAATAAACCTCTGCTTTTTCCCACTGGATCCCTCCTAATTATCAAACTTTGAGTCTGCTTCAAGTTTGCTTTCCCCAAAGCAATTCTGTATCCTCCCACAAAATTCTCCTCTGCTGAACCTTTTCATGCTGTGTTAGGCTGCACCAAAGATCCTTAGCCTGTGTGATAATGGGCAGGGAGGGAATTGGTCGAGTCACTTGAAGAAGGCACTTTGTATCAGGCCCACAGAGTTATTTTTCCAGCCTTTCTGGAGATGTTCTGGGTGGTCCAGAATAAAGCAGCTCTTTTTCCATGCCTCCATTGCCATCTAAATAAGATGGTGATACTAGCAGTAGGGTGCCATGAGAGTTTAATTAATTAATTTGCAAATGCTGTGAGATCTTCTGATGAAATTCACTGCATCAGCACAAAGTCATTTAATCTGTATTACATACTGAGATCCCTGTAGCAGGAGCATCCCAAATGCACAGGAAAACTAAACAAAAAAGAGGAGCAGACAAACTTTCTGAGCACTTTGACAAATAGTTTATGCCTCTGGAAAATAGGAACATTTTGCAAATTGCATCATTTGTCCTTGAACTTCTGAGTGTTCAAGAGAGGGAGGCAGCTGACATGGCTCACTCTGGGACAGACACAACCCACGGGGGTGCTCTCAGACCTGAGTTTGACACACTGGTTCTGCTCTGCAGGGTTGAATGTGTTTCTCCCAGACTCATCTCCCCTAACCTTTCCTCATACCTGTCCCATATTTGACATGGATGTTAGGATATCCACTGAGATATTCCCAGCTTGATCCAAAACTCAATCAGAGAGTACCAAAGCTTCCCTGTAACAACCAAGGCTATAAATGGCACGGGCAGCAAAGCTGTTGGATTCTCAACACCTCTCTTGCTTTTTCCTTTAACTGTTGATTTAGTTGTGAGGGTCTGCCTGTGACATTCTTGCCCTGGGGCTCTTTTCTCTTGAGTCTCTGTCCACTGCAGGGGGAGTACAAATTCAGAAGAATGGCGTAGGAGAGGAGGGAGGTGCAGCAGTAGAAGCAGCTTGCACATTTTACAGGTAACATTATCTTTTATTGGCATCCTAAAAAGAATGTCAGGCACTAGAGTGGAGGATTTTTTTTTTTTTTTCTGCTTCACTGCCATTCCGTTGCGAGGTTTTTATCACATCCGTGATGCCAGGAGAGGCAGGCAGTGCTCAGTGACACAACTGGCCATTCACAAGATTTCTGGAGACCTTTTGTCACATCCTCTGGAACAAACTGTGAAGATCTCAACATTATTTCTGTTCTAAAACTGGAAATATTCTGAGACTGAACAAAGCACAGGCTCTTCCAGCTGACTCTCTAGCCAAAAAGTCTCTGCTAGTCATCCAGACCTACCATGAGAGATCCTCCTATTGCTTTACAAGCTGAAACAACTTTTGCAGTACTTTACCAAGACTGGTGTTTTTAGGAGTCACACAGGCCATGGAGTGTAACTGCTCTCTCTAAAGGCCAGTAAAGACATTTCTACTGATGTCTGGGTCAGCAGGAACATTTTCAGTGGCCAGGCATTGCTGTCTGACCCAAATTGTTTCTCAGAGTCCAGGCAACTCTTCTTACTGATGCATTTCATGTGAGAGCTGACATTGCTTCTCATTTTCAGAGTGACTCAGTTCTCTCTGAAATGTGAAAAGTGAAAGTTCTCACAAATGTGGCTGGTCACAAAACCAGGCGTACCTGAGAGAACAGCCCCACAATGTGCCCCAGGGTCAGATAATGGGCTTGGCTGCAGGAGCAAGCGCCTGCAAAGTCCTGGTGTGGATAGGAATCTGTGCTCAGTTAGTGAGTCTCCTCAGAGAGGCATGCTCCTTGAGCTGGAAGCATTGTTAGGATCTGCTGCTGATCCAGACTGCCTGGAAAGCCGGATCTGAAGGGATAGGAAACTGCAAATGTCAGGGGGTTTTGCTGGGTTTTTTCAGTTAGTTTGATTTTTAACTATGTAAATTCATATGATTGTATTCTGATGATCTAAACACTGCGGGTCTAGAAGAAATACTGGAATTCCTTTCCAAAATAAATCCCAGCACTGAGAGGTCTAATCTTTCTTCTGCAGTTATCACACTGTGTTTGCATTTTATGCTTTGTGTGTGTGCACAAATGAGAGTGCCATTGCAGTGCAGAAAAATGTGTAGAAATGTGAATGGGGCAAGTGCCTGTATATGAGAACATGAGCAGGAGGTCTTGTGTGTGTGTGCCTGTCTGTCTGTCTGTCTGTGTAAGGGAGGACATAAGCATATCTACAAACTTCTGTTTATGTGGGAGTACATACGTGTGGGAATGTGTACATGTATGTAATTTTGTGCTTCAGTGGGAAAGAGGAAGGGAAAGCATGGTAAAGTAATTTGAACCTGTTAGAAGGTCGGGTCTCCCCAAGGTTATCTGCTTTTTTTCCCTTGAATCTGTAAAGTAATGGTATTCACACTCAGTACTTGAGAAGTGTTTCTTTTTATAGCTCTTCCAGATGACAAATAATGCCTGTTTTTGAAGTCCTTTTTAAGTCATTGTTCCCTGGATGCAGATACCATGTTTGGGTGCAGGAGGGGAACAGAGCACAGAGCTATTTCCCCTTTCTGTCTGCAGGGAGCTTTACTGGGACTGGTAAAATTCCAGTCAGGATCATCCAAGGGGCTGCAAACTCACAGCATATGAGCTGACAGGACACCCGCTCCTTCAGGCCCCATGGCACAGTGAGAGAGAAGCAGATACGCACTGCAGTCCACTGCAAGCTGTGAAAGTCTGGGCTATGGAAGCTGGAAAATCCAGATTAAATCAGTGGTAGATTTCCTGAAGGAATCCTCCCCAAGCTGACCAGCTGAGTATAAACTGAACTCAGACTTGGTGAGTGGACAGGTATCTGGATCAGAGCTGCCCCTTGTTGGGGGCTAGGGTTGATTAAATTTTGCCCATCTTGAAATATTTTGGGCACTGTTGCCCTCTGTGGGCAGCGTGGATGTGTGGGCAGCACACACAGCTTTCTCCTCTTCCCAGAGAGGCACAACTGGCCTGATTCCCAGCAGGTTTCCCAGCAGACCAATACAGCACTGCAGGTGCTCGATGGTACCATTCTCTCACCACAGAGTCAGCCTATGCCCTTGTAAAACCAGCATCCTTTTCCTTGCCTTTCCTGAGTGTTTTGATATTACCTCTCTGGTAGCAGCCACAGCTGTGGTGTGCCCAGAAGTGTTGTGTGAGCACAGCAATAGAGCAGGACACAGCATTTAGTGCTGCCAAATGGACAACTTGAGTGTTCTATGGAGCACTCCTGCTCCTCACTGCCTGTGTGCTCATCACCAAAGCACACTGAGACTACCCCTGCCTCTGGAATCTGGCCCCTGATTTTCTCTCCTCCCTGCACATGGGATAGCTGAGCTTTTTCTGCTGGTCATATCCCAAGGTGTGCCAGAAGCTCAGTGTGCCCACTGACTATTTCAGGGTTTTTCTGGAATACAAACAGAATGGGCCCTCAGAATTTGGGCCAAAGAGGATTGCAGATACCTGGGAAGGTGTTCAGCTTCATATTGGAAAAATGTTTCTTGGGAAAAATGGTGAGCACATTGGAAACACAGAGAACAGAAAGGGGACAGAAAGATTCAAGAAGTAATCCAGGAGAGGACAGGGAGAAAGCTTGGTTGAATGGATAAACGGGCTGTGAGCAGGAAACGATATCTGACTTAATGTCTTAGTCAGACAGAAAAATTAGATGGTGTAAACTGATCCTTCCTGCAAGGGGTGCTGAACTTTTTTGGTGACTTTAGAAGGCCATGTTTACAGTAACTCCATCTCGTGACCATGCTATAAAGGCAGGCTCTTTGGGCAGGGAGGAAGGAGCATTTAATGAATACACACCTACCTCCATGGGCAACCTGGCCTTGTACTTACTGGGTTTCTTTTCATTATAAGATTGTACTTTGCTTTTTAACATAGAAATAAAAAATATGCATGCATATGGCTTATCAAAGATGATAACATTCAGAGGTAAGGGAACATAAGTCCACTTTATAGCAATAAATTATCCTCCCCACCCTTCTGGATTGATTAACAGCTGTGTCTCACCAAAGCTTTCTAGAGGTTTCCTTTTAATTTTTTACCTGAATTGTTTTCTCCATTTTAGCTACACTCATAGGGGTATTTTTATGAAAGTGCCTACAAGGATTCCTGACCATTGTTCCCAATGAGCCTCTGAAATTACAGAATCAGTTTTGAGATGCTTGCCCTAAGTGTTGATTATCAGAGAGTGTAATCTTAATAACAAGAGGCAAAGTTTGCACTAGATTTCCATTCATCTACAGGAACTTACCCCAGTTTGCTCTGGTTTGCTGTGGTTTGCTCATTCATCGACCAAGTGTGCTTTAAGACTTGGGGAGACGGAGGTTTAACATTTAGGGCTCTTCAACTAAAGTTAGGGTATTAAAATCTGGCTACAAGTCTGCTGGGCACAGTATGATATACATTATTATATAACCTGGTTGATCTTATAAGCCATTAAAACTACTTTAGTCTATGGAAAAGCAGTGTGACTCCAATAGCACCAATCCAAATTTATTGGTATAAGGGTATGATTCAAGTCAAACCTTAGTTTACTAGGTAACCAGTAAAGTTGCTACAGTAATTATCAGTGTTGTTCCAGAATAAAATTTGCCTGGTTGAACCATGCTGGGATTTATGTTAGTTCAGACAAATTGATTTTACTTTGCCATTTCAACTGCTCAGGAGTATGGTCAGGTCCTGAGTCTCAGCTGGGGAGAGGGGAACAATGAGCTATAATAATTCAGACACTTGAGATAATCTGTACATACCCTTAGTGTACTGGCAATCTCCAAACTTTTTCCACACATTTTCATTACACTAATATCTACTTTTTCAAGTACATGAACCAATTGTGGGCACTCAGATTATTTCATAATGGTCCCAGGGAGAAACCGTGTCATAACAGAGAATAGCTGTAGTTTGCATAGAACCAAAATTCATAGTTTTCCCCTAAATACACTGAAGGGATTATCTGGGTCTATGAATCATGATTCAGATCTTAAGAATGTGAGATACACCCCCGAAAGCAGATGGCTCAACAGTTACTCAAAACTCTTTGATACGACTTGGGACCTTTCCAGTACTTCTGGTTAAGCAAGTGCTTAGCTACTCCTCTGCTCTGTTGCTGCCATGTCAGTAGAGCCAAGGGACATATAAAGACATCAGACACTTCCCACTTTAAATACCCTGCTACTTTGGCAATATAAATGGGCCCGTCTTTTTACTTCCAAAGGCTATTCCCTGATTTCTTTGGTCAAGGTTTGTATAAATTCAACTTTAGCACCTTCCCTGACATCTGAATTAGAGCAAGGACTTTGGGCCTGGGATCATTCCTGAGGTGTTTATAGTAATGGCTCCAGCATGCAGAAGGAGTTAGACTGGGCTGGGGTTACTGAGGACCTGCTTTCAGCTTCTCCCAGGACTGAGTGCATCCATGAAGACCATTAAGCAGTCCTTGGATGTGCCATGTGTCTCTACTGCTTGGAACAAGCTCTGCACACACACACAGCAGTGCAGTGACCTTTGTATTTCCATAGGTGTCTCAGGTACAGCATGTTTGTGACGCTGGAGCAGGAAGGAGAGCAACCTGGCAGCAGACCAAAGCAGAGACAAGCAAAGTCTGCCCAGATCTGAGTATCCTGAGAGTGCAGTGCGGTGGCTGCTCTCTGCATGGCATTCCCAGGTGGAGCTGAGACATGGAGTTGGGTGGGGTTTCCCCCCCAAACTCACAAAGGACCTGTAGCTCCACATACCAGCCAGCCTAGGATCCAGCACTCTTCTCTCTGCTTCCTTATTTCCTGCTGTTCTCAGATGTGTCTTTCACAGGGAAATTTAACCTTTAATGCCAATAGAGCCAGATTACACTGTCAGATCTGAGTGGCAGAAATATGTGGCAAAGTCAGAACTCTGGATCTGGGAACTGAGAATGGAAGGGCCGGACATGAGCTTTTTATGAAGGATCATTTTATGAAGGTGAGGAGGTTCTGCTGGTATTGGTAGCATACTAGAGGACAAATGTTCCTTCCCTTTGATCTGTAGCCTGCTTCACCCTGTAGAATTTTCACAAGAGGATTTATCAGCCTGTACGTTTGTTAAGTTGAAGCCAGAAAGGGAAAATAGTCCCTTCAGTCTTTGCTAGTGGAAATTGCTCTGTGTGAAAACCCAGAGCACAATGAGAAATAAATAAATTGAAACCCAGAGCTGAGAAATAAACAATCCCAGTGGGAATAGTGTGATCACAGGAAAATAAGAACAATAAATTGCCCTTCTCTGAGGTTTCAGGGCTCTTAAAAAACATCAAATAAGTCTCATAGCTCCTTCCAAACATAGCAGCAGTGATCTTCTCCCCTCCGCCCCTCCCTCCAATTTTACAGTTAGGATGTTGAGTGCAGTGACAAAAGAGTCGAAGTGGCAGTTGCAGTGTTTAGTACATATGTACACCTCACAGTTTCAGAGACATCTGAGTAGCTTGATATCAGAAGAGTATGGCTCTATTAGTGCAGTGATCTGTCTGGTATAATTTTCCACTGCTTGCTGTACTTATTCAGCAGTAGCTTGGTATCTTTAACCAGCATTATACTGTGCGGTGTCGTCATACTTTGTAATCCAGTTCATTTATTCCTAGGACCAGTGTGATTTTTCTCTCTGACCTCTTTAATATCATGGGCTGAAGAATGGCCCCAGGCTCTGTTCTAATCTGAGCAAATTAGTCCAGATGGGACCTAGCTGTATTTTCATCTCTTTACTTTCAAGTTCTAGATTCATTTTTCTAGAGCAAATGTTCCAGGCTCATTCTCTAATACAGCTTCAAAGTGATGCTTTTTGGCTTTGCTATGCTACATAACCACAAACATGCCCTATTTTTCATGAGAGTTAAAAATATGGGAAAAACCTTCCTACGAAGAGTGAGAAGAGAGGCCATCAGCTAAAGAGAGAGGGAAGGCAGGTCCTCCTGTCCCTGGGGCCTCTGGAGGTTCTCTGTTCCTGCAGAGGAACAGGCTGGGAGGTGCATGAACCAGGCAGCAAGGAGAGCACATCTAAAAGGCAGTGTTGCCAAAAAGCGTGTCTGGTCTGGACTTCACATATGCATAAAGGGCACTGGCCTTAACCAGGTTACAAACAGAGCCCTCTCTGAAGTGCAGGTTTTGCTGCTGAGACAAGCGTGTGCCGTGGCTGCAGGAGGTGGCTCCCGAGAGGGCAGTGGTTTGTAAGCAAAGTAGCCATAAATACATCAGCCAGGGATTAGTAAGTGGTGTGGGTGGGTATAGGACATGTGCATACATATACATACAGACATGCAGACACATGCATTGCTGTCTCTGCCAAGCTTATGCTAAGTAGTATCATTGAAACAAACTGCCAGGTGAGTTAGGATCTTTGGGTGAAAGTGTGTGTATTTGAAAGTATGGCAATAACAACGTTTCCTTTGAACAGACCAGCGTGTAAAGTACCATGGCATTGCAGAGGCTCACCAAAGAGCAGCTTCCATCAGTCTGGTGAAAAAAGTCTGCAAATGGAATTTGTTGGTGAACTGATGGTAATTACGTTGCAACTGAAGGCAACTTGCAGACTTGAGGCTAAACTCCAAAGTCTGAAGCAGATTTATTTATCATTACTGCTGCAAAGCCCCCTTCACTCTGAGTTGGTTTCATACTGCTCTAGGAAGAGGGGAAGAGGTAAACTTGGAAACAGAGGGATAAAGTGTATAGGTTAAAAATCAGCATTTTAGGCTCCCTCATTATTTGTGAGCAGTGGCTTTCATTTTTTTTACTACAGATTATAGAAAATTACTGTTCTCATAGGAAAATAATTTACAGATTTCAGAGGGAGAGGGAGAGCCTGGGTGTACTACAGAAGAGTATCATGCAAAGATATGATGCAGAGATACAATACTTAAAAAGTAGTGTGTGTCTATGGGCTTGATCCAAATGCCTACTCAAACTGATTAGAGTCCTTCCCCAGACTTCAATGGGATCAGGCCCTTGATATTTCATAAACACAGATATATATTTAAAATTATTTAAGAAAATTAAGATGATAGAGAGATTGTCAACTTCTAGCAGTGGTGGTTAGATAGGGTAACACCCTCGTAAGAGATGCTACATCAAGATGATCAGGGAATTATGTGCATAAAATAAGTCCTCAGGCTTCAAGATAAGAATATACTGCAGTTTCTTGCCATATGGTTCAGACTAAAATTTCTTGCTAGCCCAGCTCAGATTCTCTTCCTTCTCCTTCCTGATATGTTCCAGCTGAGCTCAGCTATTCCTAGGCTGGTTCTAAGCATATTAAGAAAAATGTATGTCAGTGCCCACTGTATTTTATTTTCTGTAATCCAAGCTACGCAGGCAACCAAACCCTGGTGCTGTTACACTCTGCTGGTGTCCTGGTCCCTGTCAGCACCTCGGGTCTGCCCATGTGCAGTCAGCAGCAAAAGAGGGACCTCACTCTGCTCTCTGGGGGGGACTTCAGCAAAAGCTGAGCCCCAACACAGGGGAGCCAGTCAGAGCTTTGTTGTGTGGGAGATTTAATATTGACATCGGCAGAACACTGGAAAAATCTCACAGGAAATAGCTGATTAGAGAAAGGTAGCAGTTTAGGCCAAAGTGAAATCTTCTCATTCCATTGGGATAGATGATTTTGATCAACTTTTTGCAGAGGCCAGTGTGACGTGTCTCTGTTTTCCATGAATGAGGGAGAATGAGGCGAGGGCAGGGGTGCGGGAAGGGAAAGAGAAAGCAGTTAATTTGACTGAATAAAGATAAAAGAATGCAAGCGCCACCGAGTTTGCTGTTTATCTGGACATTGTGTAATGTTGCAGAATCAGATGTGGCACTCTGGCTTTTGCACAGAAATGCCCAGGGAGAAATCCAGCCTTACTGCTATTAATAATGAAAGTTTTTTAGAGGGGACTTCCTGATGTCTTCTCCTCATCACAAGGTATCCACTTTGCAAGCAAATTTGTGGCACTATGAGCTTCCTAAATAAGAGAAATTTTCCTTTGATCTGAGGAATTAAATTCTGTTTCCACCCCACTGCAGGGTAAAAAAAGGGCATGGAAGTGCCTGGGTGCCTTAGCAGAGAGGCTGTCTTTTCAGGGGAGAGTATGGCTACTTGGCAAAGGCGAGGGCCCAGACATCCAAATTCATCCAAAGTTAACTTAATCGTTTTGGATTGAGATGGAGGTCATTAATTTAGAAACAAAGGAGGGAGGAGAAAGCTGCCGAGGTTATAAGGAAGAGCAAAGCCTTGGGATTGAAGAAGGTCTGTAAGGTCCCGCTAGGTCCGGATTGATTAGTATTCAGTATTTATAATATCTCCATAATGGTAAAACAAAAGAAAACAAGCCCAGAGAATGCATTTTTAATCATCAATCACTGCTCTTTGTTTGTCATGAATGAGCAGCGAGGGGAAATAGTCTCCCATAATCACCTCCCTTCACATCTCCTGCCACACAGGCCTCACTGGGTGTGCTAAAAGGGAAATAAATAAACAAACAGCAGATCTCAAAATAAATCCCAGAGACATGGGTGCTACGTGGGTTATCAGACTCACACACAGGGGTCTTGTAGGAGATACAAAGGGAGGGAAGGACATTTACAAGCATAGAAACAAAGACAAAGCAAACTAAAGCATGAAATACAAGAAAAAAAGGAGAATTTGAGTTACAGAGGGGCAGCAGGTGAAGGAGGAAGATTTTCAGAGAATGAACAGTGAGCAAAAGCATGTCGGAATAGGGACTTCTCACGGGAAACACAATATTAGGATGGAAAGCTTGAAAAGCATCAAATCTAAAAGAATTTCAGCCTTTTCAGTATCTGAGGATCATATAATTTTAGGATTTCCACATGAAAAAAAAATTATTTTTCTCAAGGATAACATTTATGCTAGGAAAAAAATAATTCTTGAAAAGCCCATTGTTTCTATTAGGAGCCCCCAAAACCATGCCTTATCAGGGACAGCACTGTGCTGAACTTCTCCAATGGGATCCCTGCTTTGATCTTGCAGCAGTTCTCACAAGGCCTTTATTGTAGTCCCAAATGCCTCTCGGGAGGAAGGGATACATTATAATTCTCCCTTAATAAGTGAGATAACTGGCTTCTGGGAGGGTAAGGCCCAAATTTCCTAAAGCATGGCTGACTCCACACCCACTCGGTGCGTTCAGATGAGCGTTCCCAGCGTGGAAGGAGACTGGAGCCATCAGATCAGCCTGCAAGGAACAGACACGCTACATCTGAATCCTATTGAAAAATAATAAAAAGGTAATGACTTTGTCATTACTGGACATGGGTTTGTCTGTTGGCGAGGGGGAGGAAGGGGAGGTTTTCTGCGTTCAGGCTATAAATAATGTTTCCCATTATCCCGGGCAGTTCTCCTGCATTCCTTGATTTGCCTCCATCTCCCTGGGCCAGTGCAGAACTCCCCACCACCCTGCCAGGCTGGCACTCCCTGCCAGCAGAGGAGAGGGGTCCCTGTGCCTGTGTCCCAGTGCCACTGTCACCAGGGCAGACACTGAGCGAGACAGAGGCAATCAAGTCACCTCCTCTTGCCCAGGACAGAGGTGCGGCCGACCAAAGGGAAGGGGCTCCTTTTCAGAAAAGTCCATCAATAAATGTGATACCCAGGAGAGGGAGTGTGGAAGGGTCATTTCCTTGAAATTAACTCAGCTCCGTGCACTTACAGCATCTCCTTAAGCAATTGAGACTCGGTTGCAGACCTCGACTTTGAAGAATTTTAAACCATTTATTAAAAGGCCAAACTAAATTGCACCCAGCTCTGTCTTTAACCAAATTCAGGGCCAATATTTGCACTGTTTAGTTGGAGACACTCAAAATTGCACATCTCAGTTCAGTAGGTGAGGTTTGCTGATGAAATTCTGAAGGGAGGGACCTCAAGAACTGCTGTGACTTGGGACCTATCATGAAAATTGCAGCATTTAAACTAAAGGTATGTTTTTAAGTCAATAGCCCAAAATGTAGATGTCTACAAGGATATTTTTAAAACTGCCTTCATATAACTAGCTTGATATAATTAAGAACTGATTTAAGCTCAAACAAAAAACTCCATCTTGCACCCAAATTGAAGTCCCTACACTGAGAATTGCATCTGCTGAACTAAATTAGTCAGAAAATCTGGGTAACTGTATGCTGTAAACAGACTTAGAGCTGTAGAGGATATTCCAGTTCTGTGTCCAGCTCTGCCACTGATTCACTGTGTCCCTAGGCAAGACTCTTAAGTTTTCCATCCATAAAGTGTAATAAAATCTATGTAGGTGCCAGGTGATGTAGTGCCTAATTAATTAGTAAATTAATATAATGAACTCTAACTTGAAGGTCTGTATCAGCACAAATGAATTGTTAATATAAATTTTTATTATTTATTGGTATTTAGTTGATTATTTTCTAACACAGACAGACAATTACAAACATACTTCACACTTGAATTCCAGTTTTATTTTTGTTGTTGATTATTTATTATTGTTTCTGCCTGTATTTATTTGTTATCTTTAGCAGTCTTCCATAGGACGAGGCCCCAAAACAGTGGATGTTACCCAGGCACGGGAATAGTGAAGTCACTGGGAAATGTTGGGGCAGAACTGGGGCTAAATGCAGGATGTTTCTTGTTAAGTGTCTTTTGCTTGAACATTTAGATGCATTGGAGGCAAATAAAACAGGTAAGGACAGATTCCGAGCAGGGTAAATTTCTGTACACACTCATTTATACCAGCCAAAAGTCCGTATCAGTCTGTAGGCCTTTAATTAGGTCCACAAGGTTTCAATATTTATATTACATACTTGCATACTGATACTCATCATACGCATTTCTAAGCAAAACGCAGGGCCTGATCCTCTTCAATATAAATAATTCTAGCCTCATTAGGTGAATTCCAGCCAATGTGAAGCAAAGCCTCCTCTGTGCAGAGGATTTGGAGCAGGGTACGATGGGGATCTCACCAATTTCTTCTTTTGAAATGGGTGCATGCTAAGAAATAGTTGCCTGTGACAAAAAGGCACTTGACAAACAGTGACCACATGACACTCCTTGATTACTTGTGCCACCCCAGTGATAAAATATGGAAGTGGATAATATTGCACTTGCAACTGAAAAAATGCCTCCTCCTCCTCCTCTGCAATTACTTTTAATTTTCCATTATGAAACAAAGTAAATACACAGGCTTTTAATAGTGCATGTCTGAGTGATTTCTTCATTCTTCCAGTGAGTTGTGAAGCAGGATCAGAGGTCCTGAACAGCACCCTGGTTTGTGCTGGGTTTGGAAAATGTCACTACTGACACCTGATGTCCCTTGGGTGGTCCACATGGTGTACGTGACTGGTTCAGTCCAGTTTGGCAGTTTGGTCAGCCTAGACCTCCTCCAGCTCCTCATTTACTGGAGATTAAGTGGCTCTTTGAGGAGTTAATGAGGCAGGTAGGCCCATGGAAAGCACGTCACCTGCTCCAAGGGGGCGGGACAAGGTGTCCCAGCCCGAGTCTTGGCATGAACCCTAGAGCTACAGGAACTGGCTTTGCAGTCCTTCCTCTTCCCTTCCTCTGAAAGCAGGGTGACCTGGGGACAAAGTCAGAACCCTAAACATGTATTTCTCTGCCTATGGCATTTTAATCCATGACCTTCTCGTGTTGTTTTAGCATCATTTTTCTTGTGTGAGTAATTTTTTAAGGGTATGTAGTTTTCTCAGCCTGCACTTGCACAGCATAGCCAGATGGAGAGTTCTGGGGTATGTGCTGGGTGTGAATAAAATATATTAACCTCTACTCTGCAGTGAAGACACAGCCTGTCTGCTTGACCAACAGCTCTCCTGTCATCAGTCTAAATATTGTGTTCACTTCTGTGGTGTATGGCTTGTATTACTTCCTCGTGTTCACATCTCACTGCTGCCCAGCAGCTCACAAGGGGATTTGGCAGACACTCACCATGTCCTACGTGTCTACACAGCTGCATCCACCCTACCCCAAAGTGGAAATGAGGGCTATGAGGGCTCGGAGCAAAAGCAAAGCAACTTCTATGAAGTTAGGCTTAAGAGACAAATTTCTTGGTTTAACCAAGAGTTGTGGACAGCAGACGACCTAATAATGAGTTTGGATGCTATTATTGCTAATTGCTGAATGATAAACAGCATAAAACGTGTCCTGCAACTTCAGTCCATGGAAATGCATTTGAAATGTGTAGCTGAATAGAAGCAATGTCTTATAGGCACTAAGCTTGCAGCGTGCAGGATGTCCTCTCCCCAAGGGCAGTGACTAATGGCATCACTGCATGCTATGGTAGCTAAAGAAAGGCTGGGAATAGATGAAACCCCTTTGGAGATGGAGGGGCATGTGGAATCTGAGCTGCCAATGATCTTGTGCAACTCAACTGTTTGTTAAATGTTCAGGCAAGCAGGAAGCACTGAAGATGGGAACCATAACTGTGTAAGCTCTCACGGGTTTAGTAAATGCCAGCAAAGAAAACCATAAGAGGAAAGGAAATGAAGGTGATGTCCAAGATTCCTTTTGGATTTTTTTCACTGTCGTGTTATATGTTTGAAATAGAAAAGAGCAAAACTGAGAGACATTTTCCTTAGAGGTCTTTGGTTAAGGATCTTCAATCCCAAGGAGAGACGTGATCTGATTCAAGTTGAATTCTGAGCAGTGGGCAAGGAACCCCCATAGGCAAGAACAAAACTGAATCTCTGCTGAAGCATTCTGGCTCACCAGATACATCTCAGTCAGCTTCTGTTCAAGGTTTACTGTTGAATTTTCCAGTGCTGTTAAGCCATATCATGGACTTGTTGAGAAAGTAAATCGCATTCTAGAGGAAATCTGAATGAAATTAGGTATGTTCAGAATTAGCAGAAGGCTTTTGAGATTGCCCTGCTGATGGCCATATTGCTCCGCTGATGGCCAAATTGCTCCTTTCCTAGTCTGTGTTTCAGACCCACTTTTCAGACAGATGCAGATGCCAGCACTTTTGGTTTGGGGGCAGTATTGACACAAGAACACAAAGGACTTGTGAGGGTGGTGCCTTATTACAACACTAAATTAGCTGGAGAGAGATTACTGCACCACTTAAAAGGAACTCCCGCAATGGTTAAATCTATAGAACATTTTCATCCACTGTACAATACGGAAGTAAAATTGCTTTGGGTTGATGACAGGAAGATGCTGCATAAATAGTTAAGTATGCATCATTTGCAATTTGCTAAATTATTTTCTTTCTATCTAGAAGGGGCTGTGCAAGGTGTCATTACCTCCTGTTCTATCTGGCTGAGGAGCTGTGCACTCTGGGGCTCACACAGTGAACTTCAGAGGGCTGAGTGGGCTTTGAGGGAGCTGTGCTCTAGAAGGAGACTCAAAGCTGTCAGAGGCTGCTCGAGCCTCCCACCACACGCAGGGGAGCACAGGCAGAGGAGAGATCTGTGCTGATAAACAGGATCACCTTAAAAACACTTGGCTGTGCCCAAGTGCTCATCCTAACCTGGCCAGCTCCACAGCACTTCCAAATTAGAAAACTTCCAAACAGAAGGAAGACCATTCAGTCTGCCTTCAACACCCTAGATGAGAGAAATGCAAAAGTGTGAACAAAATAGTAAGTAAATGCAATTAAAAGTAACGATGCAGGTTTAATTAAAGGGCCCTATTCTCCCAACCCTTCATTCTTCAGGGATGCCTCATAAGCAAGAATTCATAGCTTGGGACCTGCTCTCTTTTACTTTTGTAAGAAGTTGGGATGTTTACCTTCAGGAACACATGGATTTTAACCTGGCAGTGTCTCTCCAGCAAACAAATTCAAGAAGTTTATAAATACTTGCAATTTATAAATATTTGTCACAATTATTATAACAGTCTCACACAGTCCTATTTACTTTAATAATCTCATTTTCATGCATTTTTTTCCCGCTTTCTTACTGTAAACAGGTAAAAATATATAACTCAAGAATGACAAATCCTGAACAATATGCAACTATACAAAAACTCTGATATTGCAAAGACACAGGGACTTTAAACATTATTTCCCCAAAATATGTCTCTGCACTATAAGTTTGGCTTGGTTAGTAGAAGTCTAGTCTTCACAGGGACCTAAATATTTAACTCAATTGATGCATATTGCTAAACTTGACTGCTCAAAATTCATGAGTCACACTCCACTCCTCCCTGAGCTGCCAAATCACAGGATTTTTGCAAAAGCCATTAAAAATTTATTTCTTTGGAAGTTTCCTATTTGTTCTCTGGCTCCTGAAGCTTTTGGGAGCACTAGGCCACATTTCCAAGCATCCTTGTGTAAACACAAGTGCTAGAAACAAGTCATTCCAGGAGCTGGGGATCAAAAGAGAACACCAAATATTGGAAGACTCACAATAAAAGCTCAAGACCTGGCAGTGGACCCACGAACACTCATGTATGTGAGTCACTTTTATTCATGAGTAGTCACATCAAAATCAGAGGAATGAGCCTATTATTATTAATTATCATTATTATTATTATTATTATTATTATTATTATTTATGTGTGTAGCAATAGCACACAGGAGTTGTGGTTAAGGAGCTGGGCTGCATTGTGTAAGGCACTGACAAATCCAGAGCAAAACTATGGTTCCTGCCCCAAAGAGCTGATGGTGTAAGCACTGGACAAGAGGCAACAGGTGGAGACAGACACAGACAGGGAAGCTCATGGGAAGAGCAAGGCGCTCCTGCAAGGGCTTCTGTGTGGGTGTGCTGATGCAGAGCTCCCTGCTGCCAGTGAGCAAAATTATCCAAGAGTGTTCAGGTTTTAGCTTCGGCCTAGGGCCCAAATCCTGCCAGCCCCATGGTGGAGGCAGATCCATCCCACAGAGCTACTGTGGGCAGGCTGCACCTCCAGAGCCCAGGGCTGAGTGCACGGTGCCCATGAGCCCAGGCTGGAGAGAGAGCCAGGGCATGAAGGAAAAGGTCGCTGTGGCTGCTTCTGTGGAATCACCACCACAAAATGTGCACATGTACCCGTAATGTACACTCAGTGTCTCAGTGAAATGAAAGGTAGAGCTGAGGAAAGTAGTTTAACACAGAAATGTGATGACCGTCTGTCGGAAATTCAGCTGCATGCGAACTCTTGTCTCTGGTCCTGCAAAGACATCTCCCAAATCAGCCCAGTCTACAAGGCTGCACGTTTGTTCCTTGGCATTTTCTCTAGGATCCAGACCTGCAAAAGTTAGTTCTGTTGGCAACTGCCAGCAAAGCCATCACAGCCAAGCTGAGAAATAGTACAGTTCTAGATCTGAGACAATGGTTAGTTCTAAACTTGAGTGAAGTCCAGACAAAGAACATTAGCAAAAGAAAAGTACTGAAGTTTAGAAGTTTGTAAAATAGCAACTGAACAATGTGCCTAGGAAAACCAGCAGGAGAATAAAGCAGTACACATAACCTAGTTATTTGTCATCTCCATGGAGTTTAGTCTCAGGAAACTAAGGTGAACAGGGGTCAGGCTGCAAAATGGAAATTTTTATAAAATTTACAGTGGTTCTCTGGGAAGGAGAACGAATGGGAAAGTGGAGCCGCTGGTGCAGGAGCAGGGCAGGGGCAGCCCGCGCGGGTTGGGAAATGGAGACACTCTTTCGCCTTTACCTTGCCAGGGGAGGGCGATCCGGTCCGGGTTTTGCAGGCGCCTCTCCCTTGCCTGCCTGCCCTGCCTGCCTGGAGAGCGAGTCCGTTCCGTGCCCGCTCCCGCCCGCCGCTCCCCCCTTCTC
>JAHLSL010000203.1:1945860-1993842 GCA_025920805.1 Petroica traversi
AAAAAAAAAACAGAAAAAGAGACAGTTAAATTAGAGGGATGTTTCCTTAATCTGCTTATTTTGTTCTAAAGATTTTTTTTTTAGCTTTGTAAACACAACAACAACAGAAACTTGTGGCAACTATATTGTTATTTTTATACCTTCCAAGTCTTTTAAAAGTTAAAATAAGTTCAAAGTCAAATATCTCCAAAGATAAAGTGCTTGTTAGGGTGTTTTTATTACTTGGTTTCTAAATGTGGAAGGTCAGAATCCAGAAAGCTACTGCATTAGAGAAGGTTTTAATAGTCTTTGTCTCATCTTAATGAGAGAGCAATCTAAAAAACATTTTCCTTGCAACGTTTATAAATTATTTCAAAGAAGTCTCTCTGCATATAACTCAGTTTTCATTATTTCTTAACTTATCCATTGCATTATTACATGTGATTCAGTGTGATATAACTTTAGAACTGAAGTAATTGAGGTGAGAGAATTTTTTTTTATGCTTAAAATTTAAGAAGTCCTGGTGAGCCGGTGTGTTGATTAAACTGACGCACAGTGCACACTAATTGTGGGGTTTTTGCTCATCTTTTAGAGAAAAGTTCAAAGATCTGCAAAAAAATGTACTACCAACACAATGCATGTTTAACACAGTAAAAAAAAAAAACCCTTGTTGTGCTTTCTTTTAGTGCAAATTCAAAATGTTTCCACTCCCTAAATCAGAGATGTTTTTCCTCTTGGTATCTTTCTATACTGATACTAAAAATAAAATAATTATCCTAGAGGAAATAGTGCATGTAACCCTTATAACTCATATATGTTTGTGTGCGTGTATACATTTATATTTCATATCTATCTATATATGCGCACATACACATATACGGAAAACACCAAGTGGTTTATTACTAGACTTAAATATTTTTTCCTTGTTAATTTTTTCCTTTTTTTGTGTGTGTATGTGTGTGTGTGTGTGTGTGTGTGTGATTTGATGTGTGGGAGATAATTTAAAATTTTTTGTAAGTATTCTGTTTATTTGTTTGATTTGAATTGCAAACAGAATTGACTCTGACAAGTAAAAAAAGGAGGGGGGAAAAAAGGAAACACTATGGCTTTAAACTCAGGAGTTTGCATATTCTCCTTGTATCTTTCCCCTTTGCTAATTATTGTGTTGTTTTCAGAGCAAATATGTCATATCCATGGCGACCAGGCAGGTTTATTGTCTTTCAGAAGCAATAGCTCACATAAGTAATTAATGACTTCTTTTTTTTTCCTCTGGCTTAGGTTAAACAGATCATTCAAGGAAAGTCATATCTCTCTCTCCCTCTCTCTCTTTTTTTTTTTAGCCCAGTGACATAAGAACATGAGTTAGAACAAGAAAATACTTTAACCAAGAAGTCAACAGCTTATTTTTCTTCATTTCTTTTTAAAAGATCTAAGTGTCAGCTTTCCACACACATGACATTGTCATTCTTGCAGTTTCAGAGCGAAGCCTTTGTACAGGGAAAAGCCACTGAAGGCTGGAGTTAAGTTGGTGTTGTACAGCTGAGCAAAGTGTCTCTGGGTATATGGCGGGATGTTATTCTTGCTCAGGGGTTTTGGTGTGTACTGAAAAAAAACCCAAAACGTTTTCCTCACTTTTCCCCCCTCCCTCTAATTCTATCTGTATTAAAATCAGTGTTAAAATAAAGGTGTGTTTTTGTATCTTGCAGATTGTAATTCAAACAGTTTCCAGGAAAGAATTAGTAATTCATTTTTATATACAGCATATATACACACATGCTTGAGCTCCACCCAAAACAATCAAGCTATCTGGAAAAAAAAACCTTATTTCCTTTTTCTTTTCAAGCCCAAGCAAACTTGCACAGTAACTTTCAAAAGCTTAGTGAAAATAGCCCCCCATTTTTGCAAGGAGTCTGCTGCAGGTATGAATCTTGTTCTTTGCCTTTCCAACTCTGTTTCTTCCTATTAAAGCTGAATTTGCTATCTGTCCAAGCCAGGGGCTGGTTATCCACTATGATTTACTGAGGTGATGGTTGCCCCCTCCCACACTCCCCCCCAGCACCTTCACCCCTGTTTTGGTTTTGCTAATTTCATTTTCAGAAGGATTTATACACAGTCCAGCTATATAAATTCCTTGGGAGATAAAAGCGCCACACACTTCCATAAACAAAAGCTTTTACTTGCATCCCGTCTTCCTTTATTTCTTAAAGTAAAAAGGAAAAAAAACAAAACCCAAAAAACCCAAGCCATCTCATTGAAGCAGGTATCATAAATGCATGCTGGTAATGATTCTGTATTCCACAATGTTGCTACTTTAACTTTTAAAATATGTTTCCTTTCTGGTTTGTAACATTAATCAAAGAGCCGCTTCCTTCCAAATTTCCACAGACTGGGGCTAATTAGAACCACTTGAATCATATTTTGTAAATTCCATGTGGATATTACTTTAGGTTTCAAGATTGCAAGTGCTTCAGGTTCAGTCTGGCTAGGCACTCTTAAGGTATTTTTATTAACGTTTCTGTCTCCCAAACCAATTCAGGGTTTCTCTCCATTTACCCCAAATAGATTTGTGGGTTCACACACAGGGTGTGTCGGAAATAGACATTGCAAGTAGGAAAAAGAAAAGCTGAGAAGGAAGGAGGTTTTGCAGTGGAGTTCCAAAGAGCAACAGAGAACCTCCTAAGAAACGTGAAGCTGAGGATTCAACAGACTTGATAATTGAGCCCTTAACCTCCTGATGTCTGTATCAGAAAAACAGAGTCTAGCAGAGGGAGACAAAGAATAAAAGCAAATACTGGGTAGGAGGAAGCTGGGGAGATGACTGCAATATTGAGGTAGAGTTCAGGATATGTATAGATCAGTATTATGATGTTTCTTTAGGTTCAGTTTTTCCCTCTGACAAAACGTAGCTGGTTTAAAGGTGGCTTTGGGAGAACCTGATGTTTCCAGTGCAGCCGAGAGCCTGGCATTTCTGTAGCGTGTGCAGATGTAACTTGGAGAGACTTCTCTTGGAATTTGTATTTATGTTTCCCTCTTTCCTTTTGTTTTTGAAGGACTGACTAGTGATTTTTTTTTTTTAATCTTTATAGGAAGTTAAATCACTAGAAGTTGGGACTTTTCAGGTTGTGATTATCAGGCTGTGCTAAAGGGATTTGAATCGAGCCACTTTGAGCATCCGACAGGGTGACTGTTTCCATGCTCTGGTGTAGCATTTCTCTCCCGTACATTTCTTGTACCTGAATAGAGTATCCAAGAATTAGGGGGCAGTTGGCTCACACAGAGGTCTCAAAGTTAACTTGCTTTTGGTATATAAGACTGCAGCTTCAAAAAAAAAAAAAGCAAGGGCGCATCATAAATTTTGCTAAAATTAATCAACCGTTTAAGAGCTCCACATTAACGAGGTTTTCCAGGCAAGCAGCTTTCTTCTCTTCTTCTTCTTCTTTTTCATTCAAAGTCTGAGAGGTTTCGGGTAGAGGGGGGAGAACATGAGTAAGAAGAGGAAAGGAATGGAATTTGAGGAGAAATAATAAAAACAAAAAAGGCTGGATTTGTAGAATATAAATCCTCGTGTGTCCTTGATCCATATTGTCAGGGCTTTTTTTTTTTTTTTTTTTTTTTTTTTTTTGTTGGGATTTTTCCTGTGTGCCTTTGACGGAAAAGGCACGTAGAGAGAGAGAGAGAGAGAGCGCGACAGAGGGGGAGAGAGAGAGACGTGTCACTGCTTTGGAGCTCATTATCATTCTTAATAAGTCTTAAGGAATAAAGAGGAGCATTGAGTGTAAATGCTGGGTAATCCTAACACTCCTCAAGGTGAGAGGAGTCTCGAGGACACAGAGAAAGAGAGTGAGGAGGAGGGGGCTACTGCAGAAGCAGGAGAGCAGATGTGGATGGAAGTGATTTTTAGGGGACAGGGCACAGGTGAGTAGGGCTTGTGCCTCTGGGACGCTCTGGGTTCCTTCTACAGGCCACTGCTGGGGCAAGTTGTCTCCAAGTTTGCATCCCAAGGATCTCCCAAGTTTGCACCTGAGCAACCCAGCTGGACCTTGGGGCTGGAACGTTGGCCTGTAAAGGTGACGTTCCCTGTCCGACACCAGCTGGAGAAAGGATTCTGCTGTCCTCCCTCCTGCACGGTGCTGAAGGTGTCACCCCGGGAGGGAGCAGGGCCGTGCCTCCACTTTGGCACCTCCTTCCTCGGCTCGGGGTCGCTTCTCAGCCGCTGCACCGTGTCCTTTCCGCGCCGGGCTGGTTGGATGTCTCAACTCCTTCTCTTTGCCCGAATTTCCTGGAGCATCTCCGTGCGCGGCTCGGACACTAGGTGGCTTAAAGCACAGGCTCGGCTCGCTCTGCTGGCAGCTGCCAGCGCTCATTCACTCTTTCTGGTGGGCTCCCTTATTCAAACTTCAGGCTGACAGCAAAACATGGAGATGTCTTTGAATCTGCTGTGGATTCAGGTATTGCACGAGCTCCTTGGCAGTGCGTTTGCGGTCACGTTCGGGGATTTGAGCCCTTGGAGAAGGAAGAAAGAGGACACTGATGAAATGAATTCAGGGGCTGGGCTTCTTGTTTTGATGATAAGGAGTCAGGAACCTGCTGGTGTTGCTGAGTCCTTCCCTCTCCAGGCAAATTTCACCATACGCATTCTGAAGGGTGTGTGTGTTCCTTTTGGAAAAAAACATTTCAGGATTGGCATCGCCCTTTTTACTGTGCTGATGTGTAATGGAAGATGCTGAGCTTTCAGAGATGCCCACTAGCCCTTCTTTCTCGTCTCTTATCTGAACTCCAGTTGCAGGCAGAAGGGATTGCTGTAATTGGGAATTTGCTTAATGCATCCAAAGCCTAAATAAGGGGAGTGGAATAGCCCTTGAATTTTTTTTTTCTCTCCTGAAGTCTGTGTTGTCTCTCTGGTCCAGCCCTTAGCTTCTGGCTGAAGTAGGACTTTTACCTTTTTTTAAATTATTCCAAATACCTCGGAGCAGGTGGGAAGGAGTCGTGGATGCTGAGTTTTGATCAGTTGGCAGAAGCCAGGTGCAGTGAGGTGGAAGTCTTGCTAAATGCTTATTTTTCTGGGTCCAGGTGCTTGGCATCAAGGTTAAGTATTAAACTGGTAATGTTATTAGGTATTAAGGTATTGTATTATTATTATTATTAGATATTAAGTTATTAGTAATGGAACTGTGGGGCTTGCCCGTACTTGGCAGAGAGCTGCTAAGGAACTGTATTAGGCCTGAATTCATCCTGGTTTCTCTGGTAGTGTCCCTTCAGCATACCTCAGCCCTGATCTGGAGGGAGCAGGAGGAAACTTGAATGCCGTTTTTGTGCATCATCTGTCTTTTGAACTCTTTCCTGAGACAGCTGAGGAGTTGCAGCAAGGAGGCTCCATTCCTTGTGTGGAGGGATCTGCCTGCAGCCCCTCTCCCTCCCTCGCTCTCTCTGTGCAGTGGCTGTTGGTGAGGTGGCAGCCAGTACCTCTCACGCGTGACTGAGCTGGTCTAGAGCAGGGCCTGGAGGTACAAGAGTCTGAGCTCTCAGGGTGAGCTCTAGAGCCATCCAGCTGCCCAGGCCTCGTGCTTAATAACTGCTGTAGGAAAAGGCATAGCAGAGCTATGTTTGGGGCTTTGGGGGCCTTTGGCTCCTTGCCTACCACGGCATTTTGGGGTAGTTTTCTCTCCAGAAGGAATCCTATTTTTGTTCTGCCACCAGTGATGCTGTTTTGAAGCAACATTTGAAACAACTCCCAGATGCTAAGCCATAGGGCTTGTCATTTCAATGACAATACAACAAGTGACCTCAGAGTTGGTCTCTGAGGCTGCTCCTGGTCCTTCTGTGTGTGAAATCAGCTGGCAAGGCTGGTCCCAGTGCTGGGAGGGCAGCACAGTGTCACACACCATCGTTCATCAGACTGGGGAAGGAAGGAGGTAAATGAACTTTACAGGTTTTTCAGGGGGTTTCTTGTTTTGGATGCTATCCTTTGAAAGAACAGTGGGAACTGGGAAACTTAAGAGAGAGAATCCCTTGATGTTCTGTTTGGAACTGTGAAAAGAGGTCTTGTTTCAGCTGTCTATTAAAATGTGTTGTGTAGTGACACTTGGGAGTGGCCTGAGGAACAAGTGCTAAGAGTGTGACCCAAGCATAAGTTTGTCTGCTGGGCTTGGAGGAAAGCTGACTGGAACGTGTGCCCTAAAAGTACAAGATAGACTGGTTCTGATCCCTGCTTGTATTTGAAGGTGGGGGTGGCAGTTGACTTTCACTTATGAGCCAGCTTCCTGGTTTTGCTTCTGCTTCCAATAGCAAAGGTGCTGGGATATTTCATTCCTAAACAGATTGAACTGCCAGCCCTACATCTTTCCCGGTGTGGACCAGCAGAGCCTTGTAAATAAGAAGACGTGAATGTACCTGGCAAAAATGCAAAGTGAGCTGTGTGATCACAGCCTGTGGCTTCGAGGTATCTCCCTCCTGCCCCACTTAGCCCATGCCCATGCCAGGAAGAGTGAGGGCTGCACAGAACCTCGCTTGCCTGTGGTGCATGATGAGGCTGGCAGAGCAGCTGGGAGGTTGGCAAAGTGCTCCAGCCTGGCTGCCTCCCCACGGGAGCTGTGTCTGCAGAACATCCTCTCCAGAGGGCTGCTGGTGATGAGCCCCTCCCTCCACCAGTGCCTCGGGCTGGTCCAGCTTTATAGGAGGGGAGCAGTATCCTTTCACACTAGTGAGCCAGCAGAATCTCTCCCAGGGGTTATTGTAACCTCTCAGCAGCGATTTGCAAACAGGCATTTGGAGATAAAGTCTTGCTGCCGAGCTCAGGGCCAGTAGGGCAGATATGAAATGCGGCAGGTTTATGAAAGGGAAGGTGTATGAAATGCAGCCTGCATCTCCCATTTCACTGCACTATGCCAAAACACACAGTTTCTTATTTCAGTCACTGTGATCTTTCAAGGAGGTTAATTTCCATGACGAACTCTGGGCCACGTGCTTGGAGGATTTATCTAATTAGACTGACACTTTTCTTTTTTAAAAAGGAAAATTAAGCTGCACCTTGGAGGACTTAAGTATTTTAAACTGTTGGAGCAGCAGTAGGTAGTGTGATCCCTGCTCACAGAGCAGGGAGAGAGGAAATTTCCCCTTTTCCAGTCTCCTGTTTAAGACTTCTCCAAAGGTCCCCATTTAGCTAATTTTCTCACTTGGTGGTTGGGTGCTAAAGAGTATTTTATCCTGCCCGAGTCCCTAAAGCCTCAGCTTGCTCTTTAAGTCATGTAAACTATTGGTGTTCTGGGCTGTTACGTACGCAGGATGGAGCAGAGGGTAAAGGAGAGATCTACTTGGCTCCTTACCCATGTCCTAGAAAAGCTGTATCCTCCAGGACAGTGCATGGTGTGCCTGCTGCCTGCAGCTGTGTAACGACTGAGGTGGGTGTACGTCCCTCTCACCAGGCTCGAGCACCTCGTGCTCCTGAATGTGTGCCTTGTGGAAGCTGATGGGACTGTCCTTGTCTTGTCTGTGGTCACAAAGAATAGTGAGTCCCAGGAGAACCTCCCAGCCCTTCATCCAGCCTTGCTGCAGTCGGATCATGTTTGGACTTCTTGCTAAAAATGCCTTTCAGATTGAACTGGGACGGAGACCCTGCTGCAATGAAATCAGTGGACCTTAGGCTGAGGCAGTTAGGTGCAGGCAAGTCCTGTGCTTCCCTTGAGGTGGGTGTCTCTCACACTTGCAGGCACAGTGGGTGACACTGGTTTTGCTCCCATCAGAGGCTCCTGGAGTCCCGCTCACACTCTCTGCCTGCTGCCTTCCTGTTGTTTGGCAGCTCCTTGTGTTGCTGTGTGTGGATCCAGGTTCATATCACTTCAGCTCTGGTACTGCTCCTGCTGTTTATCCTTGCAAAGGAGGTGGAAGAAACATCTTATCAGGGCACCGTATTGGCTGCACTAAACTCAGACAACTCAGACCACATTTTCTTGCAGCCCAGGCTAGAGCAGAACAGCTTCTGTGGGGACGGAAGTGTCCGGGCAAAGGGGCCAGCATAAGAGTAGCCTTGTGAACTCTGGTGATAATAGATGGAATCCTGTGGAGCTGTTCATGGTGCAAGCCTCTGCACAGAGTGAGGAAAATGCAGCAGCCTCATCCAAGGAGATGGTCACTGGGCATGCCGCAGTCCCCAGCTGATACACTGAGGAATCTGTAGTGGATTGAACCTGGAATTTGGTGAGTAAAGGAACAAAAATAGATATTTCCTTTCCCACCCCCCCATCTAAGCAAAAGAAAAAAGAGAAAGAAAAATAATAAAACCTACCAGGCACCCAGAGGGCTAACCAATAAGAGCTCTGTTGGCCGGGGAGCAATCGTTCTGGCTTGGTCAGCCATCCCTAACAAGTTACGGGTTGTATAAACTCCCAGCTTACAGCTGTAAATTTACTCAATTTTGAATACAGCCACAAGCTGGCTCAGCAGGATCTGAAACTGTCTGCTCCAGTAGTCCTGCTATGCTTGAAATTCACATTTGGGGGGCCCCAGCTTTATGCACACAGAACTGTGGAGGGCCAGATCATGGGCTGCGTGCCACATAGCTCTAGATTGAAAGGAACCTCCCCAGTATAAGCCATGGTGTTAATTTATCCTTTCCTGGCTTTTAGCTTCCTCGCCTTAGGTGAATGCCTCTTAATCTCCATAGCTGCAGGTCCACTGCCCCTGTGCCTTTTTTTGTCCCACACCTTGACAGGGAGCTTGGTCCAAGGTAGATTCCCTTGCAGAGAGTTTGCAAAACACCACCCAGCACAGCAGGGCCATCTCTGCTGGATGCTGTGGTAGGTGGGCAGGATTTGGTCCATACACAGTCCTGGGCCCTTCCTGCAGTGTCTGCTCAGTCCCTGCTGAAGTGGAGTCAGTGGGTATTTGCTTGAGTCACTGAGAGAAAAAGGAGAGTTCTGTCTCCAGGTTTGTTGCTGCAGAAGTGACTGATCTCTCTGAACACCTCTAGTGCTGCAACATTGGATACTCCTGGTTAGTTGAATCCTGCCTCAAACTGCAGCGTGTTACTTCTACTGAAAGAGAATTTAGCCCAGTCATACAGTTAGCTTTGACCACCTCTTACATGTTCAGAAATTGGACAGTTGACAGCTGTGTAGAGAAGGAGGGACATATGCACCTGAGCCTGCCTGTCCTCTTACTGCTGGCTACATTTCCTCATGTTTCTAATGGGAGAAACATTTTGTCTTGGAATGAGACATCAAGTGTTGTCGTGTTACTCTCACTGAGACCTTGGTCTTCAGCAAAAGTGAGGTGATATTTTCTGTTACCTGGAGTGGGCTTGGAAAGTAGAGATGGCTTGAGGGATGACCAACCCCAGACCTCCTCGTGCATCTGGCAGCCTCTGCCCTGGGTGCTGCCTGGATTTCTGAACCAGCTCAAGTCCATCTTCACTGGAGCAGAATGGAGATGGCAGAGGTTATGGGGATAATGTGGTTCCAAATACAGTGAGTGTTCGCTCCTGAATTCAACTTTCTACAAATAAATGGAAAGGAGTGGTTGCAAAGAAAAGATCCCGGAGATGTTTCCTATCCTGTCTTCCTTGTCTCCTCTGTGGAGCTGTGATGGCTTTGGCTCCCAAAGGGTTAAGGTGACTCATGCCCCTCTCACCAGATATGCTGGCAGGAACGATTCATCCCAGCCACTAATTGGTGGTGTTTGCTCTGCACTTTCTCGCTCTGGTTTTGATGAAAACATTTAACCAGGAGCTTAGTGAGCAGAAGCTCCCAGCTGACAGCACTGGGCTGGCTCTACCAAGTTGTCCTTGCTGTGTGTAAATTCAGCACCTCAGCTTGGAGTAGGCAGGGGAGGACAAACATGTCCAGCATCACAGCTCCTGGCCCCTTGGTTCCACTCCTGAGAATGCTCCTACCTATGGGAATCTTTGGGCTCCAGGCTCACATCTGCTCTGCTCTGCAGGTGCCTTTCTGTACCTAGACAGCCTTTGGCATTGAAAGCCAGTTCAGAGCCTTGGGACAAGGCTGCAGGGGTGGGAAGAGAGGTCCTGATAGGTCCTGTAGGGCCTGGTCTTACCTGAGAGCAGGGGTGTGACTTGGAAGGGCTTGGGAGCTCTGTTCCCAAAACCATCTGGCTGCAATCCTGGGGGATTCTTCCCCAGAGAACAGGCTCTGGCAGGCTCTGTGCCACAGAGTAGTGAAGCCACTGGTTCTGTTATGTGGAGATTACCTAATCATTCTTTCCTATGCCACTTGGAAGCTTGTGCAGGACTTCCCTAACACAGTCTTCCATCGCAGTTGTTTCAGGTAATAACCTGCTCATCTACAGGCTCTTCTAAGAAGCTTCACACGAGGAAGTCTGAGATGGTTTTAAATTTTGCCACGCAAGTGGTAGAGAAGTTGCCATGTCCTTATGGAGTCAGTCCTGCGAGTGGGCATGTCCAAGCTCCTCAGTTCCTGCGTCACAGAACCCGTAGGCAGCAGCAGAAACTGAAACATTCCCTAGGGGAGATGCCAGTTTATCTGTGTTGCTCCTGGAAAATGCATTCAAATTTCTGCCCAAACAGGAGATTGTGACATGCAAGAAATTCATCTGAGCCCATCAGGGCTGCCACTGCTCCGATACTTCTCTACTTTTCTTATCTCTGGTGATCTACCCTATGAACAACAAAACAAATCCAGATGGGAAAATTTATAAACCAGAAAATCTGGATTCCCTGTTCCTGGAAAAGCATGATCCCTTGCTCTCAGCCGCCTCCGTGTGTCATGGGGTCTGCCATGAAGAGATGCCAGAACTGTTGCAAGAGGCCAGGCCTGTGTCTGCCTTAAGGAAGTGTAATGCCCTGCATGAGCACGGGTTTCCAAAGGAGATGTGCTGCTCTAGGGAAGCAGGATTTGTCCTTGTGAGCGTTGTTCAGCAAAGGCATTTGTTCCCTTTCTGTCCATTTCAGGACCTTGCTCCATATCACTGCTGAACTGATTATGCCCATTGAGGGAAATTTTCTGCCTCTTTCCTCCCTGACTATTGATAGCCTAGAACTAAACACATATGTCTCATTAAACACAAAAAGAGCCAGGCCAGGCCCCCACTGCACAACGTGCTGCCTGTTATCAGCCTGGAGAAAGGGAGCAAACAGGTGTAGGATAACAGCGCAACTGAGAGAGACCAAAGTGCATCATAAAACAAACAAACAGCCATTGCTCCACTCCCCCAAATGCACCATGTAATTCCAAGGGTCTATCGTGTGCTTTGGAACATGCACTGAGCAAGTACCCACTTGGGGCACTTTGCAGCCAGAAATGGGTTGATGATTTTCTGCTTCGTTAGGGGTGTCTGGAAGCCCCTTCAGTTGGGCTGTAGGAGCAATGGGAGCTCCATGCCCCAGAGCTTACAGTGGTGGGGAAAGAGCCCACTTGCAGGATTGTCTGGAGATGGGTCTGACTCAGGTCGTGAAATCAAAAAAGTAGGCCTGGATGAAGAACTAAAGAAGGCATCTGAGCCTTCCCTCATCATAAGTAAAGGCTGTAACTTTTCACCGTGATCTTCACAACCTTTACCGTTTTCAGGGAAGAGACCAATTTCTGTGGTGTGACAGTCTTTCCTCCTGAGATTTCTTAGGGGTATTTGTACCAGGATTTTACTTAATTTCTTTTTCCCGCTTCGTGCTGTGTGAATCTTCTCTGTTGCCCCTTGTGCTTTGGGGCTGGCAGAGCTTGCACTGGTGCTGCTGGCATTTTTGTTCCATTTAGTGAAGCAGTGGCTTGGCTTACTGTACCCCAGCAGCAGCCAGCACTTTAGTGACTCAGCCCCTGGAATTATGCTTACCCAACAATACCTTTTGTCCTTTGCCCAAAACTTCTGGCCAAGAAAAAGGGAAAAAAGGAGGAGGGAGAAAAGAAAGAAAAGATAAAATTCTGCATTTAGGTTTCCTTTCATCACAGGTGGTGCCAGCTGGTTTTTGCTTTATTTGTACAGGGTGGAGAAAAGAGAAAAAGAAAACAAGGTGGAACTCAGACAAGGCCCAGGAAGTGTTTGAACCTGACAACAAACTTCCTTTGTTCAGGGGAGCAGGAGAAAGAGAACAGTAAAAAGGGACAGAAGACCAGCTGAAACCAACCTTAGCCCTGTGCTCTTGGGCAGGTTTCTTCTTCCTACCCTTTATTGTTTGGGGTCTTTTGTATTGCTTGGTGTCTTGTGATAATTTTATTTGCACAAGTGCTTTTGTGTACTGCCTTCTAGAAGGTGGCTAGAGGAAAGGTTTCCTGGGGACACATTTGTTATTTGGATGGGGAGGACTTGTCAGTTGTTCTATCATTTATCTATCATTATCTATCATTTATTCATGCTTTGCATGATCCTTCTCCTCCAGCCATGAAGATCAAGATGGCTGGAGGGAAGGCATGAAAGACCATGCTTCTCAGGAAGAGAGACAGATGAGCAATTTAGGGGCCAGGCAGACAAATCTTGATTAAAATGCAGAAACCAGATGGTTCTGTTGAGGAGAAAACGAAGAAAACCATGAAGGCAACTGTCAGGGATACTGCCTGGAGGACTCCTGAGTACCACCAAATGCTACAACCGCCGTTCTTTTTCAGGTTGGCACAAAATCTCTTGGTGAATCATCGGCAATGTTATTCTTAAAAAGAAGAACTGGGAGCTGTGAGATAGCTGCCCAAGGGGCACTGGAAATCAGAATAATCTGCTGCTGTGTGGGACAAAATGGGGTCTGGTGGGGTTGGGTTTCAGCGGGGCCATTACAGCCAGTTCACTGGGGTGTACTGGAGGTGTGATCAGGGCCATGCAGCACTCTTGGAACTTGGCTGAAGCACACAGAAGTGCTTTCCTATCCAAACAGGTGGTGACAACTCTCTCTGTCAGGCACCTGCAGTCCTGACAGACATATATTGTGTATTCAATACTGCTGGCCTGGGCTGGGGTGACACTCAAGGGATCTGTTTCTCTCAGGAGATGCTTCTCCCTAGGAGGTTGCCTGGCACATTCCCAAATTGTCCCGTACCTCTTAGCTGTTGACTCTGTGTAGTGTTATAGTGGTGTCTGGTAGTGCTGGAATGGCTGGGTAGCAGGAGACTGGGATGGAAAGGCTGTTCCGCCTTTTCTTGGCCAGCTTAGAAATATGTTACACAATGCTTAATTAATCTGTGTTATCTTGTTTGGGTATCACAAAACACTGTGTCAAAACGAGGGAGCAAAGTTGTGGATATCACAGTACTGCAGATGCTGGTCATGCTCTCCAAAGAAAGGTTAAATATTTTTACTTGGCTTAAAGTGGTGTCCAACTTCCAGAACACAGAGAGGAAGAAAGAGGAGCCAAGAATGAAAGTCTCTCTCTGGAGCTGGACAGATGCAGGACTTTCCTGCAGTGTCCTGTGGAAGTCTTTCCATTCTTTTGATAACGGCCAAATCACTGCCATGCCTACTCTGTTAAAAGTATCCAGAGATGCTGTCAATTAAAAACCTGCCCTGATGCTGGGAGAGTGAATTCCCTGGATTGTATTAGAAGGAATATGGACCTTTTTTTCCAGTGCAGGTTCCCTCTGAGTTTCATCAGACAGCCCTGGAGCTGCTCTTTTCCTGACTTTACCTCTAAGCCTGGGCTGCAAGACACAATCCCAGTTAAATAACTGGAGAGCAGAGTCTGAATTCTATGAGCCCTAGGTGAAAGCTGGAATACTTCCACTGCAAAATGTGCTATTCCAGTTTTACAGAAGAGCAGCTGCATTCTGATTTTGGTCCTCAGTCTTTGCCTTAGTTTTTGTATCTGTACAGTGGAGATAATAAAACTTGCCTGCAACATGGCTTGTAGCTGAGAATTAAGGAACAGTTTTCAGAGCCAGATTGAAGGCAGCTGTAGAACACAGGATGTATTTTTGGTGCTAGTGTATTTGTCTGGAGTTTAGAAATTAGGGCCCGAGTGAGACTAAGAAAGGCAGGTGAACACACTTGCTGTGTTCTCTCTTCAGAGATGTTGCAGGGAAACTTGCCCGGGGTCTCCAGGGAAGGGGCTGGTACTGGGGTGCTGGCAGGAGGAGTGGCAGTGGTGAGTTAGCAGCTTTCCTGCCGTCCATTCCAAGCACTGGAGTGACTGTGGGGAATGATTTCAAAGCCACCACTATGGAGATTAAGGGGATGAGAATGTAAATCTCAAGTAAAAAGGTAATTGAATGTAATAGCAAACACTGCTCGGTCTATGTTAATTTTAGCTCTTCCCCTGGATACAAGGCGCTGTATTAGTGTTTTATTACCATTTTGTTTGCACTAATAAAATAGTAAAATTTATTTCAAGGAAGTTGAAGGATGGTTTTACAATGCAAATTTGAAGAAATTGGACTTTTCATTTACGCCACTGCTATTTTAAACCCTGAAGGGTGTAAATTAGCCTTCTGTGCCTGGGTGAAATCCACTGCTTCCACAAGCAGGGGGAGGATTTCATGTGGGGGAGAAGAGAACAAAACCAAATCATCTGAATATTTCAGAGAGACAGAGATATCTGATGAGGAGAGAGGAAAAAAAAAATCTGCCTCCCTGTGCCCACTGACTGGAAGGGCTGGAGCAGAGTGGGAAGAGCTGATGAGAAGCAGGTTTATGCTGGTGAGCAGCTCCAGCTGCTGAAAGCATCAGGAAAGGGCAGAACAGAGCAGGGAGGCTCCATGGATGTGGAGTGTCCTGCCCTGTGCCGTGTGGTTCCTTCTGCTGAAGGAAGTGCAGCAGCTGGGGCTCAGCTGATTCCAGAGACTGTCAATGACAGACGGTTCCTAGAAGTGTGAAAGCCCAGGGCAGGTTTTGCCTTCTGCCCAGGGGACCCACACTTCCCATGTTGCTTGTACTTCTCTCCTGCTTTGCTGTCTTCATCTTCCTGCCACAGCCCAGCCCATCCACTGCCAGGCACTGCCTGGCTCTGATTCCCTGCTGAGTCACAGCGCTGCCAGGGAAGGTGCCTGCAGCCCAGGAGGCTGGTTCAGTGACCTCTTCCCTCACCCTGCACTCCGGCATGAAACAGAAAGGGATGGGCTGGTTATCTGGTCCCTTTCACCTTTGTTAAGTTGTTTATAACAGTGCTGCTCTCTTCACACTTTTGCCAGTGCTTGTCCTTGACATGAATGATGCTGTAAAGGCTAAGCCACACAGAATCAGGTCCAAAGAGCCCTGTTTGGTTTCAAAGGTCCTGTGCTGAGCTGGCCAAGTATTTCTGGGAGGGAGGTGTCTCAGGGTGTTCCTACAGAGTTTCTCAGGGTCTTCAGGATGCTGTGCATCCAAACACAGCAGCTTTCTTTGACTTTCCTGAGTTTTTGAAACAGGTCTGAAAATCTCCTAGGGTAACTTTGAGGCCTTCATTCTCCTTGTGCAAAGGAAGCTGTGGGACAGGACCTTGCTCCATATCACTGCTGAACTGATTATGCCCATTGAGGGAAATTTTTTTTTCAAATCCCAGAGGTTCCATTCTCTTGCTGGGAAAGGCTTTAAGCTACTGCTTTCTAATCATGTTCACCTTGCATATACCTCAGTCTTCACACAATACTAGCATTGAAGAGAGCCATGCTGAGTTTGATCTGTATAGGAGAATTAAGATATTTTTTTCTTAATCTTGAGTGAAATTGTACTTTTGTTTATTGTCCGGAGATGCTTGTTTGAAGCACTGTATTGTGTACTTCCCCAACCCACACCAAGCTTTTTACGGTGACAGAGGCACTGATCTCCTTCTGCTCTCCAGCAGACTGATGGGCGCCTCAAACATTACTTGTTCCTAGGCAGTTTCTCTCCAGCAATATTGGCAATTTTGCTGCTGGCCCAGTCACTGCTGTGGGCTGCTGCTCCTGTGGGATGTAATTGCTCAGTACTCGTTTGGTGTCTGGCTGCCTGGTCTGGCTGCTGCCCTGCATTCTTGGCCAAGTGGTACTGAGTGAACTGGAGAAGAAAAACCTGCTCCAGTGATCTGATTTTACAGAGAGGTAGATCTCCCAGCCCTCCTTTGGACTATGAATATCATCTGTTAATTTTATCCTCAGGAGGCCTTCCAGGACAGAAGCCACTGTTTACCCCATGCGAAGGCAGGACAGGGCTTTGACTTGTTACTATTTATGGTCTGGATAGCAGCAAATCTACTGGGAAAGTTGAGGCTAGGCTCCAGATCCTTTGTCTGTACAGCTGTGCCACCTCTTCTGGTGTCTGGGCATTAAAGAAAGACTTCAAAAGTTTAACTCTCTGGCAGGTTCAGCTCTCACCGTAGTCAGTAGCCATGGGTGGTATCAGGCAGCCCTCTGAAACTCCCTGCTCTGCTTCTTTGGTGGGTGTAGCAGAGGCTAAGCCAAGACTGAGGGCGTTACCAAAGAAAGCAAAGACTTATTTTTGGCATTGAAATGGTTTCCTATTCCATGCGAGTCTGGGGAGCAGCGTGGTTGTGTACCCAAGGATTTAAACAGTGCATTAAGCAGAGGGGTTACACTCCGGGTGGATTTCAATCAAAAACTATAATTACATCAAATAGCAAACGGAAATGGAAAAAGGGGATTACTGACTCGACCCTGAATGCTGTTGGCTGCTGAACCTGCTCCATTATTTACACCCCCTCTATTGCCTGAGGTGGGGTGTGAATGTGTGTAGGCAGTAAGGCCCCTCCTCCTTTTTCCATTTCCTTCATGCATCTGATGAAGTCAGAGTCCCTGTGCTGGTATCAGTGCTTGGAGGAAGATTGGAATTTGCATGACTTGAATTTGGGATTTTGCAGGGCAGGTTTGATCTCCCTGGGCAACTCTTCCTAGGTGCTGGCAGGAAGAACTGCTCAGCTCAGGCAGTCGTGGGAACCCCCAGGCCTACAAGCTTTCTCTCTTTTTCTGTTTTGCTATTAGACCAGTGTTTGGACTCATAACTGCTCATCCTCAAGGCAACTGGAAAGCTCCAGTCTGCAAACAGGAAGTTCTTTCTAACCTAGAGAACTGGGAGTATTTAAAACTGTCTTTGAGGTAACAGAACTGTCCAGTGCCTGTGTTCAGGCTCTTGTTTGGCACGACCAAGCCACTACTACTGAGCTGGGGACTTTGCCTCACTCATGCACTCACAGTTCAGGCTCCCAGGTTTGCTCTCTGGTTCGAGCTGCTTCCTGCAATATTTCAAAAAACTCTGTGGATTCCAGTTGGTCCCTTCTGCTGCCTGGCACAGCTGTACCTGTCACCCGCCTTCTGCTCTCTGTCTGCCTCCTTTCATTGGTCCTGTTCTCCCAGTTCCTCCTCGTGTCTCCCTTCCTTCTTGTCATCAACAGGTTCTGCCTCTACACGTCTGTTGGACTCCTGGGTTTGGGAGGATGTGCAGTGAGTGTGCTGAGATGGCTGGAACTGTTTACCAGATAGGGAGGATAAGGAATGCAATCCCCCACTGCCTTCCCAAGCCTGCTTTCTCAGGTGGTTTTCCAGATGTCTAATCCCAGCATCCCTGTTTCATACCCAGCCCAGCTTCTGTTTGATGGGATCTCTTCCTCTCTGTTCATTCTAAATGAGTGAGATGTACTGCAATGAAATCTTCATTTATGCTGCAGAAGAGCCTTGCTTGGTGCTGTGCTGTTCCAGCATCTGCTGCACCTTTGCCAAATGTGTTGCCCCTTTTTCATCTGTGGCATGTTCAGAGCTGGAGGATGTAATGTGTGTAGAAAAGAAACCCCAGTACATTCATGGTTCATTTATACGTGGTTTGAGAAGCCGTGGAAAAGGACAGTAGTGTTTCCTTGCTCTGGATAGTGACAACTCCGTACAGAGTGAGACTTTGCCAGTGCTGGCTGCACTTTCATGGCACTGGCTTCACCTTATCGTGAGCACTTGGGGAGGAAAAGTGCTTTGTAAATATAAGAAATTATTCTCTTTTTACAGTAAGATGTTTGGTTTTGTAATACAATACTGTGACCTGAAAAAAAAACCCAAACCATATCCAAATGTAGGTTTCACTGAAAATAATTTAAATACAGTAAGGCAACTCAGTTCAAAACTGAAATCCCTTTTGGCAGGTAAAGGAAAGAGTAATGTTACTGATTAGACCAAACTGTTCTTCATTATACAAACAGGGAAAAATTCTTCAAGACAAAAGGATGATCTAAGGCACTTTCCCAGCTAATTTTTTCTTCAGCATTTTGCTGACTTTAAATTTATTTTGCACTTTTTCTGCAGTATTTAGAGTCCAGATATAGTGGTCTATGGGACTAGTTCAAGAAAACCAAGCCCTTAAACAAACGGATTATCTCACTGTTCAAAATAGTTACAGTGGAAAAAATACACGGTGGCAGATAATTTTTTTAAGTGAAAAATTCTAAAATTTATCTTAATTTTAGGTTTGTTTTATTGAACATTCTAGAAGATAGAAAAATCCTAACAGGAAAAAGGTTGTAAGAGACACGGTAAAGCTGGACTTGTTTTACTTTGTGCAAGCTTGAATTTACTCGTCACTGTGCAAAGTCCTGTTTCGGCAACTGTGAATGAACTGGAGCCAGTGGAACTCCCTAATTCAGGGCTGTAATGGCTTTTATGATCCAACTGTGATGCTTCTGCTGCTTCCTTTTTTGCCTTTCCTAACTGTATTTTGGAAATGACAGCCCATTTCTGTTCCCTTGTCCTTGTGCATGCCCCAGTTACCCTTCATCAAATGGTAGGATCTGAACAGATGCTAAATAAAAGGTTTGATGTTAAAGGGGATATCGTTTGCAGGTGTGGAAATATATGAGCAGAGGGTGAGACTGAGAGAGAGGAGTAGCATGTTGAGGTTCAGGCACCCGTTGTAGAGAGGAGTTTAACACTTGCAGCTCTGGCTGAAGCCTTCCCAAGCTGCAGGTTCTGAGACATTTGGACAACTCGGGTCTGTGCATTTTATAAGGGAAATGTGCAGGAGCATTTCAAGTTGCCATAACTCTGTGTTTTGCTGCTCGTGTGAGCTCTCTCGTTACAACACGGGCAGCCCTGGCTTGGAGGGGCTGGCTCAGCACAGCAGGGAGGGTTCAAACCCCCCAGGAGCAGAACTCCTGGCATCTTCATGGGAAACGATCTTCATGGGTTACTAGTTTTATCAGCAGTCCATCCTTTTATACACAGGGAAGGAAGAGAGGAAAGAAATTCCATCTGGTTCTGCTGATTCAGTGGAGTAAAGAGGTGGAATTCATTAGGAAAAAAATTGTTTATGGCACAGCTTTAGCCAGAGGATCTTCCATTTTAATGTCCTTCCTTTTTATGATAGATGGTGTGAAAGACAAAGCAAGCACTAGGGGCTGCTTGGTGTTTTTGTTTTTATGTTTTCATTAAAGTTTAATTGTGTGACTTGTGTGATGTAACTTCTGGAAATGCCTGTTGCAGTTGGTGGCAAAATGATTTTAGATTTGTTGTGTTTGAATCAGGTGCAAGAGTGTTAAACCTCGAAGAGGTATTCAGACATGCATGTAGAGAGAATATATATACATATATATATATATATATATATATATATATAGGATAGCTTTTGATTAATGAAAGAAAGGTACTGAAACTGCTGTGAGAGAAGAATCTCCTTTATTTGAAAGCTCTTCTGCTCCATCACTAGAACAGAGAGTAAGGGTCTTTAAAATTAGTATAACTATAATTTATATCCACCATAAGGACGCTCTTTGCCTCCTGATCAGTAATGGAGCCTTAAATATAAATGGATCCTTATCTTGCAAACACTCAAATATTTTCTTTACTCACATGAGGTGCCAAAGGAAAGATTTCTATACGGAAAATGGGGCATTTGCATAAGTACCCACAGCATCAAACAACAGAGAATTTGTATTGCATAAACAACAACCACCACATTAAAATCATACTGCTTTAATAGTTTAGAAAAAATATAACAAAAACATTGAAACTGTAATAGTTGTTGCTCTGTGTATCAGTATCGATTTCATAATTTGTGTTGCCTTAATCTTGGGTGGGTGAAGATTAAGAATCTCCACGTAGAATAATGTGTGTGCAATAAGTGGGAACATTGTAAGCAGCTTTCCTTTGACTGGAGATAATTTAGGGCAGAGTGTTTTCTCCGTAAAACCGGGGGTTTAGAAAAACAAAATAGGATCTTTATGAATAAAAATCTTGAAAGGAAAATATCTATCAAACAATGAACTGGAGGAGAAAGCACTTACTTTAAACAAGTTGTCCAAACTTCATGTTGTAGACATGAGGGCAAAGTGACCTCCACATGCACATGTGAAACACTTTTTTCCCACTGTCAAACACATCAATTCCCAAAGGAAATTTGGAGCATAAGTGCTGGAAAGGAGGAGAAGGTAGAAGTTGTGTTTGTGTTCCATAATCTTGAGCCTTTTATGTATAAAACATTTATACCTGTTTAATTTGAGGTGTGGTAGTTAAACTGATAGTCTGCACTGAAACAGCATTTTTGGCTCAGTTCAAATTAATTGGTAACAACCTTATTTTTATATGGATTTTGTAGAAAAGAGATATCTGTATTAAACCATTACAAGTTTGTATGAGGTATCTTCTTATACACATTTTTAGAAATTCATGTTTTTGAAATATTGTTAATCAAGGATGAAAAACAGAATAGAAGGAAATTCCCTCTACAGAGCATTTGAGAATGAAGATTAAGATGCTCATAAAATGATGATGATAAAAAAATTAGCAATGGTCACCTTCAGCTTTGGTTTCTCTGAAACAGAGCTGAGCTTCATCAAAGTAAAAAGCAATTCACTCAGACTTGAAGAAAGAAGTCTCACCTGAAACTTTCCCAGTAAATGGTAGGGGTGAACGTCTTTTGCCTAGAAAGAAGTAGGGCTTTCTTACTTCCCATTCGGTTTCTGCTCAACAGTGAGAACTTGTTTTCCCAGAAACTGCACCCAGAATTTATGGCTGCTTCCTGATCCAGGTAAGTACTGGGAAAAAAAAAGACATGCACTTTTTTCCTCTAGTTATCATCCCTGAAAAATTCCCTCTATATTAATTTCTTCTTAGTTGCTCTGTTTTTATTTTTATCAGATTTTTTTTTCAGATTTTGTAACTGTACAAATTTTGTACATTTGTTTTGTCTGTAAGTAGTTTGTTCTGATCTGTAAATGACTGTCCAGCAAAGCAGGCAGTTCTAGAGCTGTACTCTGCACTACCTCACAGGGCATCTGAACTCAGAGGTCTGTGCGTCAGGGTCGTACACTCAAACTGCCTTGCTATTTCAGGAGGCAAATTTCTTTTCCTGCTGGTCATTTTTTCAGTGAGTCTTCCTCTGAACTAAATAGTAACTGAAGCTGGTCCTGGATTGATTCCCTGCTAAACACCTTCCCTGTTCAGGGTGTCATCTGAAAAAAAAAAAAAAAAATTACCCCCCTCACAAAACACTAGTCATTAAGTGGAAATAGCACTTTCCCCTTAGTCTGGGAAGTTTATTTAGCAAAGAAGGGGATAACCTAGTGGTTAGAGCACAGACAGAAATCTTGTAGCTTTGACTAAATTGCTGTTTGAGTTTACCATGCAGTAAAGCTGGAATTTTGACTGGGCAACAAATACATCTGAATACACGGGGATTTTATGTCAGAAATCCCAGGATGTCTCTGAGTTGCCATGCACTTGCTCTTTTTTTTTTTTTCAGTGAAATAACTCTGGCTTTTAGAACTAGCAAAAGCAATTAGTTCACTTCAGGGACTAATAGGTGGAAACGTCATTTTAAAAAATGGATTTGGTTGTGGGGATCTCTGGAGCTTTGTATTAGGCTGGAATATCACTGCTGCAAGTGATGTCTGTGGGCACTGGGTTTGTTCTGGCTCAGCCCTGTGATGTGGGTGTGAGGGCAGAAAGCTCTGCTGCACTTCAGCACAAGCATATGGGGGAAATGGACCTATAATGCATAATTGTAACAAGTAACTAGAATACTGCCTATGCACTTCCAAAATTGGCTGGGTTAATAAAACGTGCTGATTGCTCCCCGAGGATATCGAGGGACTGGATGATATTAGTAAGGGTCACCAGTTCAAATCTGGGGCAAGTTAGAAGTGACTGCTACAGCCCTGTGCTCTTTTCCCTAAGTTCTCACAGGCAGGTATCTCTATCACTGCTGTGTTGGCAGCTGGATTAAAAAAGGAGGATGGCTCTGCGTGGTGCTGACACAGGACTTCAGAGACAGCAGTGCTTTCCCAGTTCTGCTTGGGATTTCAGTCCCCTTTCCAGTGTAAGTTTAAAGAATGAAGCTGCTTATCCATGTTCTCTGGATTCACGGACCTTAAGTCCCACATCTTACAAGTCTGTCACCTCATTTATGTGGTGGAAACAAGAATTTGATTATTGTATTCTATTTTTCAAACAAAGATGGTTGATTTCCAAGTTTCCATGAGAAAGGAAAGGTGGGAATATTTGGCTGTTGCTCTTGCTACTGCTGGCTGTGGGGATTCAGTCTGTACATCCAGGAGAGAGCATTTCTCTCTTGGAAGGTAAATTACCGTCACTGTGTCTGCATCATTTTTGTAAAATCCTGAGCAGTAAAACACTACAAGATTCCCACCTGCACCTCTGGGTGAGCAGAGATTTCCTGGATTTGCAGTTTATGCCTGCAGGTTGATGCTGTGCAGAGGTCCAGTGAGGGTGTTAGTGGGCTTGTGTGTAGGAAATCGGTGGTTTCTGGCTTGGCTCTCTGCAGCATCCTGCCCCTTCAAGACACATGGGAAGCTGAACAACATGACACTCTGAGAAGGAGGGCAGCTTCTGGTCAGGTGCTTGTATTTTTGCTGCCTTAGCTGCTGTTATAAATTCTTCACTCTGGCCTTTCACTTCTGATATTTCTCCCTTGGCCAAATCAAAGACGGTTTTGTTACCTCCGGCTCCCTGCATATGCGGCAGCTTCAGGCAGTGAAATATGCTCCAGCCTTTAAAGGGAGGACAAGGAACCTGCTGCTGGGAAGCTGAGATGGAGAAGGGTTCCGGGAACAAGACCAAGGCTTTTGCCTTCGTTCAGCCCTGGCTGCATCCATGTGCAAAAACAGCAAGGCTGCTAGCTATATGCAGGGAGGATGGTGTTCTGGAGTGCTGCAGGATTTACAATGTGGATTGAAAAACACACAGCAGCATGTGTAGGTGGCACTGAGATGGGATTGCCTCTCCTTGCCACTCCCCACTTGGGCAAGCAAGGTCAGCATAGTTCCTTAATTAATATATTCTATAGCAAAATGGACAGATTTGGGAGCAGTTGCAGTATTTGTGCCTAGAAGGAAAAATGGGAAGTAGCTGGGATTCTCTGAGCTTCCCCTGGAACTAGGTATGGAGGAGTACAGTCCTAGTGACTGGACAAGGATTTTTATGATAGATGTGAGAATGTGCTTTAGGTTCCTGCAGTGTTTCCCTCCTTGTTTTTCCAGTGGTGCTCAACAAAGTTGGGATTTCAGATTCCTGTTTTCAAACTATTGTAAAGCTGGAATATATCTGTAGGACTGAGACCCAGATGATGGTGCACTGCAGGGAGAAGTTATGAGTGTTTTGCTGGAGCGACCTACTCCAGTATGCTCCTGTGCTTGCTAATGTTTAGTCTGTAATTGGACAGTACTGAGCTTACTGTGATCCTTGGTTTGTAGCTGTGTGGCTGCTCATGAGACAGGGAGCCCAAAGGGGCTTCTTTGGTCTTTCCTGTCAATGCTGGGAGTCCTAAAGGGCTGCAGTGCAGCACAGCAGGCTCTCCCCCAGGAAATCCCTCTTCTTTCCCAACAGTGACTGCTATCATGTTTGGGAGAAGAGGAGCATAAAGCCCAGCCTGACTGAGAGGCAGTACCAGGGATTAGGGAATTACTGTGAAGGGTTCAAGCAATTCTTCATCTCCCCATGGACCTGGCAGAGGGTCACAGGACTTGTTTGAGAGCTGAGAGTCTGAAGAATGGTCTGGAGGCTCCCTAGGGCCACTGGGTCAGGGCCCTTTGCACTCTGTAGGAAGTTCCCTTACCCACACATGTTCATCTTCAGCCATGGATCCAGCAGCAGCTGTTTGAAGTTGGAGGAAAGGGTGGAAGTTTATCCTGGAGGGTCTGCCCCTGTCAGCAGCCTTGGGTGGGTGGAGGGGGTAATCTGTCCAGCGAGCAGGTGAATGCACACAGAAATGATGCTGGAAGCCAAGGCTAGTCCTGCTGATGTGGCCCTTTCTCCTGCAGCGGATCATAAAATATGGCTCAAATTTTCATTACGGCCTCTATTGATTATCTTTTGGGACAGATGAATTATAGGGAACATTAAATTTAAAAAAAAAAGGGAAATATTTGAATGAGTTTGGGAGGTCGATGCCAGAACGGCTGACGCACCAAGCCTTACCGGCATTTTCCTGCTTTGTGCATCTGCTGGGCCCTTTCCACAGCTTCCCCTCGGGGGAACCTGCCCAGGGAGCTCCCCTTTTCCTTTCAGCTGCCCTTGGGGAACAGCAGGCTCCACAGTGGCCATGGGCTGGACCAAGGGACAGCCCAGAGGTGCAGACAGTGGCTGGAAGACTTGAGTGCTCTTCCAGAGTCCTGCCCCACGCCATGAGTTCTGCCTTCTCTGGGAGGACACCCCGAGGATCTTCCAGTCAAACAGTAATTCCCAAGTGTCTGTCTGGCACCTACTTTGGGATTCTTGAACAAAAGGGGCGAACAAGGGGCTGGGAAATGGTCAGGGAATGACTGAGTAAAAGCCAGGTCATTGCATTTGGTGACACCTTTGGATCTTGTGTAAATATTTGTGTGGAGGCCAACAGTGAATCATAAATATAGCAATGGGCTTTGTAAGGTTTCCCTCCTTCCCTGCACCAAGTGAAAGGTCATTGCCCTCAACTCTCCTGTGCTGAGGGGTCAGTACCCCTCTCTGCAGAGTTCATGGAGCATGGGAACTAATTCTTGACAGGGTTTGTGGTCAGAGACCTTTGGCTCCATGCAAGAGAAGTGTCAGGATTGAATCATCCCACTGTTAGTGTGACACACTGAAGTCAAACCAGCCAAGGAAACTTCTGGCTTCTTACCTGGCTCTGGCCAGCTCTGATTTTGAGTATGATCTTTGAACTTTGTTCCAGTGAACTTTCTGTCCCATTCAGTTTTTCCAGGTAGTATCACATGCCACACAGTGCTCTGTCCAAGAGTAAGGCTTTGTCCTCGGCTCACGTCCTGCCTGTATTCCACGAGAGTGGTAAAATCCTGGAACCTGAAAAGCCGTCAGCATGCTTTCAGCAGCTGGCAGTGGGGAATAATGGATGTTACCCCTTTGAAAAAACCGCAGGTCAGAACACTCATCCCTTTCCCTGTGGCAGCAGGAGAGTTCTGGAGCAGACACACAGGAGCTGGGTGGTGTAAAATCCCTTCTCTGTGCTTTGTTCCTGGATTGTTTTCTGTCAGTCAGGCCAGCAGCCAGTGCTCCTGAGGAATTCTCTGTTTTCTTTTCTAAGACTGAGAAGAATGCAGCCATGGTCCCTCTCCAGCCACCCACAAGACAAACATCCCCCTCCCAAATGCTCATCTGTGTCCAGACACAGGGTCCTGCGTGGCACAGACCTCACACCCCACTGCTGCAGAGAAATCTGGGGGGATCTCCCTTGTCCCCTCACCATCCCCTGCCTGCCACCACCACCAGCTGCTCTCCTGCAGGTCAGATTGAGCACCTATGGCACGATCTCTGCTGTTGGGATATTTGCTTGTGCTGCAGGGGTGCCCCTTTTCCACCTGTGTGTGCAGATTCCTATTTGTGTGGCCACGCAGCAATTTGGGTGAGTTTTGTCAATGCACCCTGCATGTGCTGCTGGGCAGCACTGCCTCTGCCAGAGCCCCAGCCAACCTGGAGGAGCCCCGGGTGTGCTTGGAACGCCTTGTGCATTCACTGGTGTGTCTGTGTGACTTGCCAGATAAACCAGCTGTGCCAAGGTGTGAACGTGCCCCTTCCTTGTGGGGGATTTTGGTCCTGGTGAATGGGACCACCACTCTGAGTGCTGAATGCACAGTTGCATGTATGTGTTTCACTTCCTTGCAGATCCCTGCTGATTTCACAAGACATCCACCAAGCTTTGGCTTCACCTGGGCAAATGCAAAAGGTGGTGGTTTCCATGGCTCCACAGCCTCGCTCGGGCGACACACCCTTTTTGTGTAAGCTGGCTCCCTGGAGTCGATTGTTTTTTGGCAAACAGCTTCATAAACTCCTCCAACAATTAAACTCGAAAGAAAAAGAAATAACCAAACCAAACACAACAAAACCCATGCATTATGGTGAGAGACAGCAAACAGGTTGGAGCAATTCCCGCATCAGCTCTGTCCCCTCGAGCCCCCAGAGCCAGGCAGGGGAGTGGCCCCAGCTGCACTTGATGGACTTCGTTTGGGAGGTGCCTGGGCTGCCCCAACCCACCGAGCTGCAGTGAGCTAACAAACATGAAGGAAAAGGTCATGTTATTCACTTTTATTTTTTCAAAGCTGCAAACATGCCTCTCTCTGGGAGGGGAGGCTGCACAGATGCCAGCTCAGATTAATTTAAATATTTACCAATCCCATTTTTTTTTTTTAATTGTGTGTTTGTGCTCTGTTTGTGTCCCATAAAATACCTGGTGTTTTGGGCGTACCCCGTTTGCAGGGTGCATGAGATCACACTGAAAAAATGCAGTGAAAAACATTTTCATGCCACGACACATCAAATAGGATTTTGAATTAAGATGAAGATTTTTTCCCTCTCTTTTTATCTCTGAAGTTTGGGTGAAAGGGTCTTCTTTTTCAGTTGGTTTTTAAAATTCTTTTACTTAACTGGAAAGAAAACTAAAAGTCATGGAAATCCTTTAAAAGTTACTTTTGCTGTATCTCACCATGTTGTCAAACATCAAAGGCAGCTGTTGGTGCTGGTCAGAGCCCCCATTAGTGGGCAGTTCTGTGCTGTTGGCTGGATGGGGCTGTGTTCCAGCAGGAAGGCAGTGAGCAGGGGAGAAACCCAGAGTCTGGAAGGCAGAGCCAGCTCTGAACTCCTGAGTGTTCAGCAGCTCTGCTCCTCTCCCTGCCCATCGTTCCTGTCTGTCAGACTTGCTTTGGGGTGAGTGCTGTCCTTGCTGTTTGTGTGACCCTGGCACAGGGATCTCATTTAAAGTTCTGGGCTTCTGCTGTAACACTCCGAGGTGAGTTTCCTTTTCAGTCACTGAACAGTGTGAGCAACCTTTGGTGTCCCAGCACCCGTGGGCACAGATGTGCCCCAAGGGCTGAACATGGCCCAGGACCCTGTCTGGGCACTGGCATGTTTTCCTGTGTGCTATGGGATTTTCTATATGCTTTTGGCCATGGACACTTAATGATCCCCTGGGAGGGAAGTTTTCTTTGTGGATTCAAGCAATGAAAGCACTACTGCCGTTCACCCCACCTCCTTTTAATTGCCTTCCATGCCCACTGGGTCATAATCTGATCCCAGGTACATCTGGGAAAATACAGAGCTGTTCTGTGGAAAAATGGAACATCTCCAAACAGAACAGTGCCACTGGTATCAGATGCAGCCACCTCCTCCCTAGCGAGCCAGGCTGGGCTGGGTCCAAAGCACGAGCCTTCTGCAGGGGCTTTTGGTTTTATTGCACCTGTAAAGGATCCCAGCTCCATCCTTCCCATTGTGAACAACAGATCTGGAACCTTTAGGTCACGAGAGATTTGGGGCGAGGGGGCAGGGGCAGTGACACCCCGAAAGCTTGTGGAGCACTGGGAAGTTGGGGCACAAGCCAGGTGTCAGTGCTGGGACACAGCTTTGTTAAAAACCTCCAGGCTGTCACAGGGGCAGGGTAGGACATTTGTGTGTGTATTTCTGTGAAAGGGGGGATTGGCACTGCTGGAATGTGAATCCTGTATTCCCGTTCTGCTCTGTGGAAGGGAAAAAAGAAGGGGAAGAATCAGGGTGGATGTGCAGGGAGGGCAGCAGTTGGCTTGCCTGAGCCATTAGCCAGAATTTGAAATCGGACCTGTTTCTTTTGAGGAATGTAGGGCAGTGGAGGAGAGATGTTGTGTGAATGTGCTCTTGCCTGAGTGTCCCAGGAAAATGCCAGAGCCCAGGATAGCAAGGAGCAGTACTTACCCACAGCTCCAACTCCACTACTGCACTCTTTGATCACTTGTTACTTTGCTATTACTTCTGCTTCTTGCTGTAATTGTTACAAAATCTCTGTGCTTTGGGAGGGGTCCAGGACTCCAGGGCCCAATTGCATCTGCCCTGATTCAGAAAGTGGGTCATGCTGCTTGGTCTGGGAAGAAGATACTCATCTTGCTTAGCATGATATTTATTAGGAGATAGAGAAGGGAATGCAACCACGCTCTTGCCTAGAAAATGCTCTGGGGGGATAGCAAAGGACTTGTGAGGGCAGAGCATGTGAAGTTCTTGCGCATCCAGCGCCTGCTGAAGCCTTGCCACGTTCCCTGTGCCTGCACTGCTGCTCCCCTCACCTCAAGACGTGAGGATGGCAGGACAGCAGTGGAGCTGGGGATGGGGAACGGATTTGAAGCTGCTCACTCAGCAGCTGCCAGGCAGTGATGGACCAGAGACTGCTGAGAGTGGAGAGAGGGGAAGACAGTATCAAGTTTCTTCATAAAAACGTGCTATTTCACAGTCAACCTAAACTGGCTGGGGTTTGCTGCTAGACCAGTGACCAGAACCCTCCCCAAATACTTGGCGAGGTATGACAAAGTGCCCTGTAAAGGCAAAAACTCTCCTGCAAAGAGCAAGTAGAAAGCCTTGATCCAAAGCCCAAAGTAATTTACTCTGTGTTGTATCTATCTCTCGTCAGCAACAGACAGAAGTACACAAAGCAGGTGATGATGATGATGGGTCCAGCACTGCTGCAGCAGGGTCTCACAGCAGGGACTGCCATGGACTGCCTGGCTTGGAGCAGGGAGGGTGGCAGGGTGGGGGGAGGTAGGAAAGCACAGCTGATCCTGCCAGGCTGGCTGGGCCTGTGCTGCTGCTTGCTGTGAAATCACCCTCAGGATTATCCAAAGGAAGAACTGGCAACTCGAGTAACTTGGAGGGCTGGATCCTCAACTCATTTAAATTGGCATGACTTCACTAAAGCCACTGAAACTGCACTGATTTTACACCAGGTGAGCATTTGGTGCAGAATCTGCTGAAAGAATAAGACAAAAGGGCATGAAGCAGAGGTTTGGTAGAGCCCAGTTACAAGCCTGGGGACTCCTGGGCTGCCCTGAGTGGAGGGTGGGTCAGCACATAATTTCCTGATGTCTTGGACAGTTTGGAAGGGCTCTGAATTCTCGTGGCCATGGCAAATGCCAAAGCCCAGCTCCCTCAGGAGCCTCTTTGGCTGCACTTTGGAGCATGTGTTGTCAGGGACTGGTGAGTGTTCCCCTGACAGTGTATCTTCTCATGGCATTTTAGTGGCAGTGTGATGAGGGGAGTCAAAGACACTGACTTGTTCACCTGGCCTGTCATGGACCCCAGTGCATTCTCGTGGGTGCTCTAAACCTGGCCTGTCTTTTCCTGTACATTCAACATCCCTTGTATCCCTTGTAACATGTAATACCAGTGCCAAAGGCTGACAGAGGCTATGGCCTCAGCCCCACACTGCTGCCAACCCCAGTTTTAGTTTTGTCAAGCCTGTGAGATGATGGGAGGAAATTTCCTGCTTCAGCAAAGGACAGGAGCCAGTGCCCATATCCCAAATCTTGCTCCATTAGGCAGCATTAAGCACATGGGTGCAAAAATTGTTTCCCAGTTTGGTAGGGCAATTGTTTTCCCAGCTGTGCACCTTGTTCTTGGGTGGGGGTGTTATGGGATGTACACAAGAAGATATGCTGTCACATGTTTCTAGAGGTTGTTTGCTAAAACACCGGGCTCTTGGGACCTGTAGGGATGCACAGAATTCCCTCTGGCACGCACTCACGTCCGGGGTGGATCTGGGCAGAGTTTTAGCAACTCCCAGGGAAGCAGCTCAGGGCCGGAAGTGAAGAAGGGATAAAATATCCAGCTGAAACTCCTGTAGGATGTAATTACCTGAGTTGGAAGCTGGCCAGGACAGCAGGCATTGTGCATCATCTGCTGGTGGTATCAGAAGCACCCGGCACTGCAGGAGAGGTGGTCAGGACCCAGGAGTGATGTTCGTGCGAGGACAGGGCTGCTCCAGGGAGCCTCTGTGGCCATTCAGTAGAACAGCTTTTGAAGTCACTTGGTGTTTGTTTCCATGGCTGCTCTCTGCACGTACCATGGTGCCTGTAAAATGCTCTTGGGAAGCTGCAGCCCATGGATGTCAGCCTTAACCTGACACTCATTCAAATGCTCCTACCTTTCCATTTAAAAGAGGAAAAAAACTTGAACAATAAATAAACAAACAAACAAACAAAGCACCCCAAAAACAAAACAAAACAAAACAAAACAAAAAAACCAAACCAAAACAAAAAAAAAAATCTGGGAAAAAAACCCCAAAAAAACAAAGGAAATTGACTTCCCAAAAATTACACTAAGCTAACATTGGAGGCCTGGCACAAATCCATCGCAGCCAGGAAACTCAGAATTAACCAGTGCACTCCCATGGCTGCTAGGAAGGGCTGTATTCCAGCAGCACAGGCCAAAGCTTTCAGTCTTGTGGACTTGGGGATGAAGGTCATTAACGTGGGTCTGAAGTGCAGCAGAAGGTGTTTTTTTGCATCTCCGTGCCAAAAAAAACCCCAGTCCAGCATCAGATGCAGCTTTATTCTTTGGGGAGAGGATTAACAGCAGCTCCTGATGCTCAGATTTGACAAGTGACACCTCTGACCAGGGCTCCTTCCCCAGGACTTTTCCCCATGGGCTCTGTGTTGGTCCTGAGCAGGGATAGAACAATGCAGCAGGAACCTGCAGGCTGCTCTGAGGACACTGGGGAATTTATGCCAAGTTGCAAGCGAGGACAAAGTTGACTCTTCATTCTCACTGGCACATGACACAGCATGGCACAAATCAGTGCCTGCCAGCCATTATTCAGCTCAGGTGGAAGGGAAGGGAGGGAGCCGGGGCAGGGCAGGGGCAGCGGTGGGGCTGTGTGAGCAGCTGGCCCTGAGCAGGTCACAGGAAGAGCCTCCCAGCAGAAACTGCAGCTGGAGTTGCGAGTCAGAGGCAGCCTAAGCTGGCAGTGGGATGGAAGGAGACTGGCAAAACACCTGCTGCCTGCTGCCTGCCTTGGGCTGATGCTATCAGTGCTGAATGTTTGCGATGGCTCTTTTCACTCATCAGCTTTGGAAAAGCTGTACAGACTCCTGTACCTTCAGCTGTGGAGGCTGGCACCAAGAGTGTGTCAAAGGGCCAGCCAAGCCTCTGCTGTCCCCAGCTGTCCTGGGCTGCCAACCTACCTTTGCCGTGAATTTTCACAGCTTTGGGGTACTGCAGACAGCAGACCTCATGTCAGAGCATTGATAGTATCTCATTTCAGAGGCTGGGGGAGGTCGGGATGTGTTAAGGCTGAAAATATTTACAGGTTTTGAAGTTGAAACACAAACAGGAAAAGCCCTTTAAAAAGTGAGTGTAGTGGATATTCAAAACAGGGATTGCCATGGAAACGCCACAATATTTGCTTAAATTGACACAAAGGTTGCTGGTTGCAGGGTTCTGACTTCTTTGGCTCCATTTTCTTTGGCCCGACACCTATCACAAGTTGATCTCAACAACCCTCTTTTGTTTTGCTTCTATTATTTTTGTCTGATGGAAATTAAAAAAAAAACACCACCAACAAAACCCTCCAGTCTACAAATCCCACCTCATAGAAGAGCCTGAAGCTTCTGAGCTTCTGACAAAGGCTGGAGCTAAGACATTTTATAAATTTGGAAGTAAGGTAAAAGTTATTTTAATCTGTACATTTGCTCATTTCCTTCAATGCAGGAGAAGGGAATTGTCTTAACTGTCTAGGGAGAGCAGGGAAAAGGGTGAAACCTGTTGCAAAGGTAGCAGCATGCGCCCAAGGAGCACAGGACATTTGCAGTCCAGCTCTTGGACCAAAATTTGAGAGATTTAGCTGTAGCTCCCAGTTCTGTCTCAGATTTGCCAAGTGAGCTTTGACAAGTCCCTTAATTACGGTGGGCCTCACTAAACTGCAAATAATAATTCTCCTTTGTCTCATCTGGTTGTATGTGTAACATTTTTGGGCATTAGATTTGATGTGGGGGTGGACAAGGAGTTTTGTACTGCTGGATTCCCCCCAAAGGAGGGATGGCAGCACAGGCTCACGTGGGCAGGAACGCTCAGCTGGCTACAGGGGAAGCTCTTTGCTCTAAGTGGCTTAGAACTATAGGCTGCTTCTGCCACTGATTGACCTGGATTTTTTTTCTGGGGAAAGTTGGAGTGTGTGGCCCACTGAACCTGGGTGGTTTGTACCTTGGCTTTTGAGTTACTGGCACCACACATGGCAGACAAGGAGCTGGGGATGCAGCGCGCTCAGAGGGTGTGAAATGCCCGGCCTTGCTGGCCTGTTGTGTGGGACCAAGGGCTCAGGTCTGTGGGTGGCTGTGGCATTTGAGGCTGGCGTCACTGCTTGTGCTCATGATTCACCTGAGCTTGGTACTGCTCAGTGGGGAATATTCATTTCCTTTTGAAATTCTCCTCAGGGAAAAGAGACTTCACCAAGTGAAGGGAGGCCATCTAATTCACACTGTCTTCACCTGAGATCATCTCCAAAACAAAGAACCTGACTTCTCTCCTGGCTTTGTACACTGGAATGGATCTTGAAGCCCGTGACTTCTCAATGCAAGGTACCAGCTTTTGTTCTGTGATCAAACTGCTCTGAAGTAGGACTGGAGTGAGTGATTTTGGCTCTCCAGAGCCTTCATTCCAGCTCCTGGGAAATCTCTAGCCTATGAAGTTTGAAAGAGTATCTGGAAGTCAGTGGTTTAGGTGGTAAATGCATGGTGGGATGTTGGTTGGCTTGGGCAGGCTTACAAGAAGGACTGGGTTTAGCACTGCCATCAGTGCCCATCTCTGTACAGACACCCAACTGGCACAGCAGAGCCCTGGTTTGAGCAGCTCTCTCCCTTCACGTGCTTCTTCCTAATGAGCTGCTGTGCAGTGTTAACAGTGAGCTAAGTAGTGCACACAGGAGTCCCCAGGGTAAGTACTGTGTGGGACAGTTTCTGATTGACTTGTTTCACCAAAGGAGTTTGCGGATGTCTGTGGTCATGGTGGGTAACTCCAAGAGGTTGTGAGGGGGTGGGACTCTGTGTTTCTAAAAGCTGTTTTGCTTTTTTCTCTGCTTGGCTGCCGCCACAGCTTCTCTGCAAAGAAAGGTATGACACAACAGTGGGATAATATATTTCTTCTCAGTGGGTTGGGGATTTGGGAGTACCTGGTGGCACTGCCATTCTGCTACAGGAGAAGGGGCTGGGGATCCTCACTGTGGCCTTTGCATGACATCACATGGGCTCTGTAGGGCAGAGAGGTGTTGTCAGGGGCCATCTCAATACTGTGCTGACATCATTAACTGCTGATGATGCCTGAATAAAGCTCAGCAACTGAAGTGCCTGAGGGGATTGTGTATCATCATGTTCCTCTATCTTTTGCTGCTATGCCACAAGCAATACCTGGGCAAAGCAGAGTGTCCAAAGCTGTTGTGAGTCACAGATGCTGCTGAGGCCTGAACTGGAAGGGTCTGGGTGAAGGGACTGTATTGGCTTAGCAAGAGGAGAGATGAGAAGTCACAAGGCTCAGATGTTGGTCTGGGGCTCCAGCTATCCCTTTCCATTGCTGGCTGTGAGTGGCACAGAGGAATTTACTCATGTTCTGAGTGCCCTAGCCCTGCCAGAAAGAGCAACAGCCATGAAACTCTAAGGCTCAGTAGGGCTTAGTTCTTGCCACATGTTCAGAGCCTACAGACCTGAGTGCTTTCAGTAAGTCTGCCAGTAAAGAGTGTGCTTCAGGATGGGACAGGGGTGAGCTGTGCCTTCCCACACTTTCCTACATACATATATCTGAAACACCTCCAGGGTATGGCATGCTTTATTTGGAAAGCCTGGTTTGAACTATTAATGTAGGGAACTCTGCCCTTTATCCCTCAGTGAGCTGTTCTGGTGCTTGTGTCTCCTTTTAGAGCAATGGCACGTGCCTTCCCAGGCCTCCAGAGGCCAGAGAGGTTCCCAAATAGGAGCTCTCCCTGAGGGAGCAAGGTAAAGGAACATGAAGAGTCTTGAGGTTTTACCAAATAAGACACAGATTCTCAGGTTTGTCTGCAGCAGGGGAATTTTCCACCAAACACCCTTATGTGCCTCTCCAGAGAGGTCCAACATCCCGGGGGAAAAACTCTGCTGAGGAAGCTGCCTCATAGGTTCTGGGTGATTTTTCCATCACAAGGCACAAGGAACTTTTTCCTGTGACCCCTGTCACAGGTTTCTGCTTGTGTAGCTCCTGATTTTGAAAACCCTGCGCTGTCCATCTGACCTGGACCTGGGATGAGCAGAACCTCTGAGACAAGAAGGTAAGAGAAGGAGACTGATACATCAGGAAGTGATCCTTGAGGTTCAGGTTCTTGTAAATCAGTTATCCTTTTCCACATTTGTTTCCTCCCAGTACCTACTGGGTGCGTTGCTGAGTGTCCTTCAGGGGGTGCTTCCTGAGGGACAATAGTTCATTAGAGACAATAGAAATATTTCCCTGGACTCCAGCTGTTTTCTGAGCTCTCCTAGTTCTACAAACATCCCTGCAGTGAAGGAGATGCATTTAGCCTTTCAGGCATTTGGCTTTGTGATCTCCTATGCTCTGGACTAGAAATCCCTGTGTTCCAGTCTTCAGCCCTGGAGCAAGTTGTATGGCTTCTGCTTTCAAAACAAGCTCAATTTACTTTGGGCTACAGAGGCTGTTTGCACGTTCTCCAGAGCCCATCCCTAGGCTGTGATTGCTTTTTCACTGTTTATAATCACAAGCTGGCTGTTTAGTCCTAGAGCTAGAAAGGTTGGAGGGAGTTTTCTTGTTCAGTTAATGAAGGTAGACTTTTATGCAGGGGAAAGAAAAGCTAAAAAAAAGTGTAGGAAAGGGATTAGAAATATCTGCTGTCTGTGCTTGAATTTGCAGTATATTCTCCCCTGTTTAAATCCTAAAGTAAAGTTAATTTGGGGGTTAGCTTGGACTGATGGCGTTATTTTTGCTAGGATCCTTGGGATTACCACACGGGCACAGCTGCAGAGGGAATTAGATGGGAACACTGCCTTCCACAGAAGTGCAGCTGGGCCAGCCCAGCCAGCCCTGACGGCTCAGATCCTGAGCTGGGTTGGGGAATATGAAACAGCCTTGCAAAATCATTGTGGAAATTTACTCACCTGTGTATGAAATCAACCTGCCTACCTTTGCCAGGAGGAGTTTAACTTGCCCATTAAAATACACATCTATTTATGTATTGTATGTTCTGTGAGAGAAATTTTTCCCAGGCAGTTACAAAACTCAGTCTAGACTGCAAAGTGTGGCATCTGGTGGTAACATGGCACATACCTATATCTGAGTACAGTATCTCCTGTATCACCCTGCTGGGGAGTTAATGGCACATATCTGGATTACAAGGAGGCCTTTCCATTTCCAGCACACTATCCTTGGATAAATGCTTGGCCTGGTTCCTGCCAGCGCTGCTCTGAATGGGGCTCTGCCCTGCTTGCTTCCATCCAGGTACAGCCAGGCTGGCATTTCCATGCTGCTTGTCCTGGCCTGTGGCCCCACAGTTCAGGTGGACTGGAGGCAACAGTTCCCAGGCGGAGCTCCTGGGGCAGGGCTGAGCAGAGGGGAGGGAAGATGTTAAAAGCCTGTCTGGGTAAGAACAGGGTTGTCACATCCATCTGCTCAGGCCCTGATGAGCAGCTGATCCATATTGTTAACATATTGCCTGCCATATGGGCTAGCTCAGCTCTCCAGGAACGCTTGGGAGACCTGACCTCTAGTGTGACAAGATGTGAGCATGAAGGACGGGTTGACAACAGCCCTTGGGTCTTGGAGTGTGAAACCATGTTCCAGCCACTTCCGCTGCCTTCCCCTGCACTTATTCTCGTGCTGCCTCTGCCTGCCTCACTCCCGCTCTCTGTCTCTCTGAGGCTTTTTCCCCTCCCTGCCCTGTTTTCCGCATCCATGGTCTGCGCTAGATCAATGACCTTCACTCATAACCAGACTGGACAGTTCTGACTCCCTCCCCCAGGCCTTCGATCAGATGTTTAGTTGGCGGCTGTGGAAAGCTGAACGAGGGGAAGTCAAAGGAGGGGAAAGAGGATCATGTGCTTGGCAGCTGTCCTGACCATGTCTGCTCTGGGACTGGGACTGATCCACAAAGGTCCTTAGCACCTCCTGCTCGCCTGGATAACAGCAGACACTCCTATCTCCTCCTGACAGAGGGTGAAGTCCACCAGTGGGGTCTAAGCAGGTTGAAAGGTTTCAGATGTTCAGGAAAGGGCCTTGATGCCAGAGTTCAAGGAGGGAACACTTGAACTTGAGAGACACGGAATGAGTCAGTTTCAAAATAAAGGTAAGGGCAGCCCAAAGCCTTTCCAGAAGCCCTGCAGTGCCCAGCAGCTGCTCATTTTGCTCCTACTCATGAGGGGGAATAGCTGTTTGAGGAGCAAAAGCTGCAGAGGTGTTCTGGCAGTGAGGAATTTGGCTGAACAGATCCCTCCCAGTGCTAAACAGATCGTGTGGTGCAGTTAGGTGCAAGCACACCTGTGGGTATATGGAGCAGTATGTAGAAGCCTAAAGAGGCTTCAGTGGTGGCTGGTAGTTGCCTGGGTGACTGTCACACTGGAGACCAGACTCAAAAAATTCAGATGGATAAAGGGATATTCAGTACTGAAGGAGACAGGGCTGGGCCAGGCCTTCATGGGTTCAGACCTTGCTTACCCTATCACCTTCTGTCGTTCTTATGAATCCATGATGTCCTCAGTCTCCTGGAACGGCAGCTGATGAAGTTGGCTATCTCCTTCCTAAGGGCTCTGTCTTCACAGTTGAAATTTATGGAGGTTAAATCCTGGTGCTAGGGAAGCAAGCACCAGTTTTACTGTAAACTTCAGTGGCATTGGGATTTCAGTCTTGGCTCCTCAGAAGAAGATTAGGATGTTTCCCAATATTTTTTACCCATCAGCTCTGTCAGACCTGCAGGCATGACTCATTTGTCTGTTAGTGTCCCCAAGTAATGGTTGCTTTTTTTTTACATGCCTGTCCAGTGAAAATCATTATCCTCCAAAAAGCTGAGATTTTGCCCTACTCTTGATAAAGGTTTTAGACCAGTTTAGATGCTTTCATTTCTCTCCTTCCCCATATACCTGCAACTGCACTGATCTTTAATAGTGTTTATTTGTAGAGGAGCCCACTGAGATATTGCAAAATAAAACACAGTGATGAGTCGTGGTTTATTTACTCAAGTTTCACTGATGTAACAAACCTGATTTTATGTTAATAATGACTCAGAAGCAGAGTTGGGAGGAGAAGCCAGATCTGATTCCTTTAACCATCCAGCAGTATTTCTTCCCATTCTTAGATCCAACAGCAGTTCTCTGAGCTGGGATACAGGCAGTAGTTCTGTGGCACCCTGATAAAACAGCTGGCTGAAAAAATAATACTAGTGCTTTGAGAGTTTGCAGGATACCATTAACATTTAGGAGCACATTCAGCTCTGGTAGGCAGTGTATATACACTGTCTGTCTGTCTGTCTGTCTGTCTGTCTGTCAGTCAGCTCTCCAGCCAGCAGGGACGCTGACCTGCAGAGTTCCTCAAGGAAAACCAGTTGGAAAGCACTTAGAGCAATAAGTGCCAAGTATGCACATGAGTGGTTGAGGGAAATGCATGTTCAAAATGTAGTTATAGAAATCTGTTGATAGACCCAAAACATTTTAAAAATGAACAAATAGTGTAAAGTGAATGGTAGCTGTTCTCTGATGTCTTCTGCTGAGGGCTCATTCCAGAGCTGGTGCTCAGCCCATGGGCAGTGCTGGAGGTGAGGCTTATCTCACTACTTGAGCAGAATATGGAAAGGCTGTTTTAGCATATTGCCTCTGACAAATTATGTGGTAATGCTGAGGCTCTTTTTTGCTATTACTGCAGTTATGTATTAACTATTAAGAGCCACAGGTAAGCCATCTGCTTATGTACCAGAGCTGCATTTCTCGTCAGCAGAACTATCCTGATTTTTGCCAGGGCAGTTTACAATCTGTCTCAGTGTCTTTCTTGTGATTCTTGCTGAGTTTGTCTAATCTGTACATTAATAGAACATACAAGAGAAAAGGGGAGAGGACAAACTAAGGTGAGTTTGAAAGTAAAATAAGCAAACAATATTGCTAGCCTTGTCCTTTCAGAAGTCAGAAGCTACTCCCCTCCTCCCTGCAATTATAAGACTTAATAGTACCAAGGTTTCTATGGTTCAGCATGCACACAGATCGCATTTCAGGTTGCTGTGCCCTGAAAGTGGGAGAACAGAGGGAGAAATGGAGGGATAGCACTGTACACACATTGTTGTACAAAACAAAAATCTTACGTAACTTGCAAGATCTGAGACTTTAAGGAAAACATGAAGATCTACAAGGTTGACAAGAGTTGGCACATAGGAGCAATTTCTACTTGATTACCATGTCCCTGAAATATGCTGACCTAGAGAACACCCTGCTCAGGAACCTGGTTGCCATCCTCCCTTGCCAGGGCTAGTTACAACAGCAGCTGAAGCCAGTTGCCCCAAAAGCCAGGCATTATTTTTTTGCTAGACTAACTTATCTGGAGCTATCTGGCGGTGGAACAGTGCAGATCCTACCTGAGCTGGTCACACATGGTGTGGAGAAGAGGGGTTTGTCCTCTCTACATCTGTATTTGAGGAACTGGGAATTGATACAGGAATAAAGTGAGGCGAGCTGCTTGGCATCTTCTGCTGTAGCAGTACAGCCCAGGGCTCTGCTTTCCCCCAAAGAAGCTCCTTCCTTTGCCTATGAGACTTTTGTATCCCTGGCTTTGCCAGCCCAGAGAGAGCTGATGGACCATGAGGGTGCTTCCCCCACCTGTCCCTGACTTCCTAGCACTCCTAACTTGTTGGAGACCAGCCAGGGAGAAAGAACAGTTATCCTTCCCTAGAGCCAGATATCCATCAGAGTCTGAACAAGGAACAGGGACCATTTCAGCTGCATTTGGAGAGCACTGAGCTCTCAGGCTTTTGGTCCAAATCCTGAAAATCCACACTGTATTCCCCTAGCAGAGTTGCCTCTCCTTTCCCAGCTGCAGAGGAAGATGAAGGTGCTTCCCAGGACCCCACCAAATCAGTCACCCACCAACTTCTATCCTTGCTCTTTGAACCCTGCCACACTGGCTGTCCTCCCTTTATCCTCTTCTGCCTGTTTCTTCCTCATTCCCCTGTGCCACCTTTTATGGGTTCACCAGAAAGGAGGGGAGATTTTTCTTCCCCTTGTTTGCTTCACACCATTACTCCCATCTGTTCATCCAGGCTCTTAGTTCCTTTGTTTTCCAGAGTCATGTGGATTTGGGTGCAATTTACACTCTCTGAGATGCTCTTCTGGACAGTGCTGGTGTGGGAAGGAGGTCTGGTTCACAGGCCAGCACAACGGGTGGGGGAAATGTGCATCTTCAAATTAATCAAAATTTTCTCCTCCAGAAATGCTAATGGGGGAAAAGCAATTAAAGCAGCCTGTTTTTTATTAAGTAATCTTTGTTAAGAGCTTGTAATGAAGTTTAGTGCCGTTGTGACTCGATATTTCAGCTTCATCGGTTTGAGTCAAAACAATCCAAAGTGGAAAGGGAGCAAGGAGGTGAGCTGCTCCCCAGCAGCTGTAGTGCTGATTCTTGTTCCAGCTTGTTCCTGCAGATTTCCAGTGTAATGCATAGGAGACCACTCACTCTTTATCCTGCCCAGGATGAGAAAGGGAGCTTTAAAATCTGCCACACAAACTGGATGGCTTCTTGTTTCAAATGCCTGTTCTCAATGTGAGGATGGCCGTGTCCCCTTGGAACAGACTGTGCCTCATTTTTGGGGTAGTACAAACACCAAGTTTTCCATAGGGAGCAATGAGAGCACAAGGGACAGCAGTAGCAAGGTGACACTGAGGAGCAGTGAGACCCCCCCCAGCTGAGTGCTGCATGCCTCTGAACAGATTCATAAACCTTTTCTAACATCTGGAAAAGTTTTGGCTGCCACAGGGTGAGGATGGGGATGACACCTGCCATTCCTGTGCGCGGCACCTCCAGGCCTGAGCTGGCTCCACTCTGAACAGCACAGCCCTGTTACCCGGGTGACAAACTGCTGGGGGCTGCGAGCAGCCCTGGGAGCAGCCCATCTCCTCCAGAGAAGGCAAAAGGAAAAAAGGGACAAAGTCCCTTTAAAGAACTACATGGCAAGCCTCTGCCGTCCTGTTTTATCTGAAGTCCAACCGCATGTTGTTCCAGGGCCGATCCGCTTTAGCTAATTAATAATCTGACAGGAGCCACCCAAGGGATTAGCTGCTGAGACGAGCTAGACCAAACCCCCAGCAAATGAGCCCCACGCTCCCTGGGGACTCAGAGGTGACTTTGGGGGGGCAGGGGGTTGCACGACGTGCAGAAGGGTGTCAGAGCCCTGAAGGGGATTTATGGCATCGGGGAGGGTGAAGGGGGAGGTGAGGGGTTAAAATTTATGAGATGTAAACTAATAAATCAGTTAGTTGAAGAGGGGAAAGGGGGAAGCACCAATTTAAAAGATAACGTCTTAAAGGAACAGTGTAAATTGATGGTGCTCCCTGTGGCAGGAGACACTAGGAGAGTTCCCAGTACAGACCAATTGTAGCTCCCTCGATGCTAGCTACCTGAGAGAGAGGAAGAGAGAGACTGCAAAGCAGAAGAAAAAGGGGTGTTGATGGGAATTGGGAGGAAGAGAGACGCATCTTTCTGCAGTTTATGCAAACTGTCGATGGTTTGGCTTTTGGCAGAGGCCACCTCTTCTGATCACAGAACACAGGGCTGTGGTGCCCCTAGCCTGGGAGAGGTCAGTGGGTAAAGAGAGCTTGGTCATCCTCTGCCCTTAGTCCTCCCATTCAGTTATGCTCCTGTGGGGGAACACTTTGTTTCCCAACTTCTTAAATGGGATTAGTGGAGAGGGTTAACTTGGAGCATGACAGAGTTACTATCAGGACAGTGTGATACTTTTTTTTTTTTCTCCAAATTTGCTTCTTCATGGAGTCTTCAGGGGATTGTGAGGTTTGGAGTTTGTTCCTGAAGAAACTGCTTGGTTTTGTTCTGGAGCCTTGTAGAGGTCTGGAACTTCCTGGTGGTGAAGGTCCATTTCAGATTCTCTTCTGATTTCAGGAACTGTTGCTCCTGCCAAGCAGAGCAGTGGCCTTGGGCACAGGATTTTCCCTGCCTCTTCCACTGTCGAGTCCCAAAGCTGGTTTGCCTTTCCATACAAGTCTCTTCAGGTGCCTTGAAACCTCTCCTGGCTCCCAGTTCTTTCTGAGAGTGTGTCCAGGCCTCAGCTCTCTCTAGAGGCTGCTGTAATGCAAATGGTAATGCAAGATGGGATTTCCAAAAGCCGCCTTAGGGGGATTTGTAATCCCTGCCCCATGACGGTGCTAGACACAAGCTAATGGAGAGGGGCCTGTGTGAGCCCTCTTTGCAGAGCCAGAGCAAGACTCTGAGTCCTTGCCAAAGGCTAAGCTTTTGGCATTGTTCCTTGCAAGGGCAGGAGACCTCTTTATTTCCTCCATCCCCACCTAGCCTGCAGCAGGCCCTGGGCAGCACAGGGGGTGAGGCAGTGGCTGTGGGGTGGCCGCTGTCCCAGGAGCCAGGGGAGCTCCCCCTGCCCCACCCCATGGCCTGGAGCCAGTCCCAGGCCCCTCGTCCAGCCTGACCTGAGCCACACGCAGCCCTGGGGGAGTCACTATGAGCAACTCTTTGCTGAAGGGTGTTGGGATCATGTGGATGTTGCTCTGGGGGAGCAGAGGGCAGAGCCTGCAGATCGCTCTTCCAGTGGAGCAACTGCATTAAGCCAACAAAACTCACCTGACTGCTTAGACATATTTCCATCTAGAGAGCTGCCTTGCAGCTCAACACAGACATGTTGAGCTTGGGTGGTTTCTTCTTGTGATCTCAAAAGGCAGAGAGTGGAAAGGGAGCAGTCCTGTGCCATGCTGGAGCTGAACTGTGACCGTGAAACACCTTCCTGGAGGGCGCTAGCTTGGGCCTGGGCTGCCAGAGTGCTCTGGAAATATCCTGCCAGCACTGCACCATCCCATCCCAAATCCCATCCCATCCCATCCTTCATCCTGCTGTGCTTGGGAAGTCTCATGGTGGGAGCATGTGGGGAAGCTCTTCTGGAGGCTGGGCTGGCAGTCACACCATTGCAGCCTCTCACATACACAGCTGTGGTTTGGCCTCCCTCCTGCAAAGCTGCCAGTAGCCCACACTGCTCCTGACCAACATCATTAGTGCGGGTATTTATATTTCATTAACAACATAAACCAAAATGGCATTAAAAGCAACACCAGTGATAAATAGCTTATTAATAAACAGGGAATGGGCTGTACCACGCACAAATTCAATCCCTTCCTAAATGTGTTTCTACCACTAAAACCATCCTTTTAACTCCCGCTAATCTGGAGAAATTTGAAGGATTTTTTGGGGTGGATGGTAATCAGATGAAGGCAGGGGGTGGGGGCACACAGTGTCATACAGCTGGGCTAAGGCAGTCGACTGGGGTGGAAAGATGTAGATTTCAGAAAGAGCAACAGTATTTCCACTGTTGCATGGGACTTGTCCAGTTGTGTTTCTAGTGTAATTTTGATTGTGTTAAAACAGCAGTAGTATAGAAAGCATGAACCAAATAAAGCAGAGAGACTGAAGATTCAAGTGAGTGTCTGCCTTTGATTTTAGTGTCCTCTCCTCTTCTCTGCCTTTGATTTTAGTGTCCTCTGTCCTACACTCTTTCACACACCTCTGCTGGCTTGGGCAGGACCATCCACAACAGCCACCAGCACAAAATCTCTTGCTTGCACCAAGCCCAGTCTCTTCAGTGATGTCTGAGGACTGCCAGTCCTATCATCATTCCTCCCTATGTGTTTATTCTAGGGATTAAGAATGTTAAAAATGTGGCTTTTCTTGTAAGCTTGTCAATCAGCTTATTATTTTTATTTTCTGTTTTTGTTTGCCCCCAACTCCTTATTCTGCAAAATTACTTCTTATGCTTCTGTCCCACCCTTAGTGGCACAAAAGGCTCTTCCATTGCTCTTCCTGCTCCCTCTTTCCACAGTAATTAACTCAGAAACTGGGATGAATCTGGAGTTGAAGGCCCCTCAAACCACCTCTAGGTTTCTCAGAGCGTCTCCCCTATCCATACACCTCTTGGGCACTTTTCTGGTGGAGGGGACAAGGTACAGGGCTTTGCTGCATCACACTCCTGCCAGTTTGTGCTGCCTCCTTTGCATGCAGACACACTCCCCTGCTCCCAGGACATTTGGGTCCCCCCACTTCCTACATCCATTTGTGCTCATCAGCATGTGCACCCTCCTTCCTAGACATGTTATCTCCAGAGGCAGCAGGGCAGCAGCATGTCCTGGGCATGCTCCTGTCCTGTACTGCCTGCAGAGGCTTGCCTTGATGCAGCTTCCAAAGACTGGGCAGCTCTTGAGTTAGTCATGCTCATCTGTGTTGCTCTGCCTGAATATACCTTCCTGGCTTAGGCTGCAGCCTTTGCAGCTTTTAGACAGTAACTTTGTGGGCTCCCTGCTTTGGACTGATATATTGACTTCTCAGCTTGCATCATGCAAGGGCTTTTCGTGGAGAACAAGCCCTCTTCTCCAGCCTGATCATGTCTGAGTTGGCATCAAGCATCATTTTCTGCACTTCTGTTCTAAGGACAGTGGTAGGATTTGAGGTGCAGCTGGGATCTTTCTGCTTCTTCCTCTCCTCATCCTTAGGTCCTTCTGACACAGGCCAGGCACAGTTTGGATGGGGAGCACAAAAAGATTGCAGAGCTGGTTGGAGTCACCTCCATGACCTGTGCCTCTGATATGATGGAGAGCAACCAGGACCAGAACAGGAGACAGGGTGGTCTGTCATTTGTTTGCAAGCCATTACGGGCAGTCTCATGTGTCTCCTGGTTAGCTGAACTGTGAAGTGTGTGCTCCGGCAGAGGATGTAAGACAGGAAGCTCATGAGAACCTGCCTGTTCCCACTCAGTTGATTGTCGCAGGGTCTGTCCCTTAACTGACAGGAGCACTGAGGTACTTGGATATTCAGAGCAGGGAGGGGAGGGGAAGAGAAGGAAAAGAAACCAGGCATCGAGATAATCATGATTTCCCCAGAGCCATGAAGGGAACTCAGAGGCTGATATCCAGCAGCATCTCTTCATCTCACTCTTGCCACAGCATTGAGGATAAATAAAAAGTGCCTGATGCTGCTGCCTTCTGTGGTCCCAGCCCCAATCCAGGGGCATCCCTTCCTGCAGACAGCTTGGAAGAACAGGGTCAGGAACAGGAGGGAGAGTTGGCTGTACTCAAACCCTTCCTTCTAAGGGCTTGGAAGGACTCAGACAGGGGGAGATGTGGCATGGGAGTTGGCCGTAACACTGGATAAACATCTTGACTGTGGATGGGCAAAGAACACAGAGAGAACACAGGAACCTGGGATCTGTAGACAATAGAGATTCCTACAGCCAGCAGAAAGGGGAATGGATCAGACAGAAATGCCCTGCACAGTTAGTAACCATGGGTTGGCAAGGGGAGGGTTTCTGAGCCTTTGAGCTTTTCCCCCCGAGGTCATTCCTGGAAATCCCCGAGGAAGCTTTATTAAACTGTCCTATCCACTGGAAAGACCACCTCTGCCCAGTGACAGCTGGTGCCAGTAAGGATGGAGTCAAGGCTGCTTAGGGCTGAAAGTGACAAAAGTCCTCTCCCTTAGTCCTTCTCTATTACTGTCCTTCCTTTTCATTTGGGAAGGACCTCTGGTATACGTTAATTGCTGTCACCTGCCAGATCTTGGGCTTTCTCTCCCCTGAATAACCAAACAAGGATGTGATGTCTTGAGCCCTGCTTTTCACTATGGAGAACAACCCAGGGACTCCTGGGTGGAAGGAAGCATAAGCTTCCCCCCATCTGCTGAGGTCAGTGTTTCATAGGAAATTGTTACACGTGCCTGGGAGGACATTTTCTGCCTTTGGAAGGTTATTGTGGAAGCTGTCTCACATCAGTTCTGTGTCTGAGGGCTGAGGGAACCATGTCCTGTTTCATACACTGACAGTGTGAGCACAGGCAGACCTGAACTGGTGCTCTGTGTCCAAAGGGTGGCTTCCCACAGGGCACGGAGCCAGGCTGAGGGAGAAGCTGATCCGTACCCAGCCCCCAAACTACTGCTATTAGTGCCCACCCCTGCAATTCTGCAAACTCCACAACCCGACTGTTCCATTGCAGCTCTCTCTATGGAGAGTCTTCCCTTGGAAGGAATTTTAATCAAACTTGACTGAGGAGTGCTGAAAAACATGAGGAAGTAATTACAAATATGAATTTACAGCCTCCTGGAATACCTCCCTCCTTCTCTCTCTTTGCATAACGCCTGTGTTTACCCTGTTTCCTACTGTTTCCAGTCTCATTCCTCAAGCCCTCCTCCACTTCCCTGCCTCTGTCCAAACCCCGTGGGTCAGATTTGTGACCCTCAGTGCTGCCTCTGAAAGAAGAGCAAAGGTAGAGCCAGTTTTGGGAAAGACTGTGGCCCTCGCTCTCTTCTGAGAGGCAATAATAAGCCAGCAGGACAGTCCCAGAAGGAAGTTGCAGGTTCCCTGAAGGAAATTTTCTGGAGCAGCCTCCCTGATTGTCTGCGATTTCCCAGCTAGATAGGCCCCAGGAGAGGGGGTAGGCTGGAAATCAGGATGGGCTGGATGCTTCCTCATAAGGTGTTATTTTCTCATGTATGCTGTTCTTGAGAGGCTTTCTTTTCTTTCTATTCATTTTCATGCGTGCAGTCCTTTTTCTGGGGAGGCTCTTAGCTTGGCTGACCGCAGGGTCCATACCCAGCTCCTAGGGATTGTCACATATCCCAGTGCTGTGCACAGGTTATGCACCAGCGTTGTTGGCTCTTGCACACCCAGATTGTGTCCTTCTTTTGTTCCACGTGGACATAGAGTGAGTCTGTGTGTTGCCTGCATAGAATGAAGAGCTTTCACTCCAGAGACTCTGAGCCTTCTGCAGAAGGGAGAGTGAGGAGAATTGTGTGGGTGAGATGCCAAACCCAGTCCAGTCGCCTTGGGCAGGAATTAAGTGGCAAAGTGGGAACTTTGTGTGGGGGTAGCAAAAGAGCTAAACCACTCAGTGACTTCTTCTCTCATTTTCACTTTGCTTTCTTCTTAAAGCAGTAGAAGAAATGGCTGGCAACTTACTGGGCACTTGGAACTCCATGAGACTGTTCAGACAATTTCCAGCCTCTGTAGGGATTAGGAAGAAGTGTGAATTTTTTGGTGGAATTGAGAAGAAATGGGTAAATTATTTGGATGATCCTTCAGCTCATAAAGAACAAGCTGCTTCCAACCAGTAACTACTTGCTTTTTTTTTTTCTTTCTTTCTTTGAGGGTTATGCCCTAGGGGTAATTTATTTTACTTGGCCCTTAGGGGGCCAGAGAACCAGTTGTCCCAATGCAAATAGGGGAGGGCATTCCCTGCCTTTCTGGCAGGTCCTGGTGCAGAGTTGAACAGAAGTCTCTGGAACCCGTGGGTTTACTAGATGCATGATTCAAATCTGAGTTTTACTGGCTGGAGCTCTCATCTTCTGGACAGTCAAAAGAAACCAACCCCAAATGCTTTTCCCAAATCTGCTATCAAAGAGGCTGCTACCATGGCCCTACGTTGGGCTGTTTGGTGATGAAGGAGAGAAGGGGGAGTAGCATAAATACTCCCTTGGGATCCCGTCTTACACTCTCATTTTCCTGTAACCACTTTCATTTTTTGGCTAATTAAAGACTCTGAGCAGTTTTCAGCCTGTGGGGTTTCTTTTATTTGGTTCCTCAGCAATTAAATTTTTTACTGAACAAAGTTTTGATTGAGCTGGGGCCCATGTCTTGGTTTAAAATTTCTCCATAGCCCTGTGAATCCATGCCCTTTTCTATCCCATGCATGGCTTAGTGCCACCTTCTCTTCCATCACTCATAATTCTTTCCAGTGCTGTCCCCTGCCTCTGTGCTTTCTTCTCCACCTTCACTCTCACCAAATCCCTTGTTCTGCAGAGAAAAGGAGGACCTAGAAGCCTTTTTGCCCCATCTTCAGAGGGCCAGGAGCCCTGCTTGCTCCAAGTTGCAGAGGCTTCCCTCTGTTCAGAGGTTTTCCCTTTACATAGTCCCAATGGGCTGGGAAGAACCTGAACTGCAAGACCAGCCTGTCTGTAAGCAGCTGTGCCTGTTCTGCTCTGGTGTCTCAGGGTTTTTGTGGGCTCAGTTCCCTCCTTGCCCTTGCACAGTCAGCTGGAGCCATTGGCCTCCTGTCCTGAAGGGCCTGATCTTTCTTACCTTGACCTCTTTCCTGACTGTCTTGGCACAGCTGAAAGCACATCCTGTACCTTGCTTGCACCAGCTCCTACACCACCCCATCATGCAGTGAAAAGGTGGCTTGGAAACTCTTTGCCCAGTTGTTTTGAAGCCCTGTAACCCCTTTAGCTCTTGCCAGGATAACAAGTGTTGGATATATTTGTTGTTTTGAGGACTGGTGCTTTTTTGTTGTTGTGTTTTCCCTGAGAGCCGTTTCCTTTACTATTGTGCGGTGGTGTAGGCAGCTGTCCCTTCCAATAAGGAGTGTCAGAACCAAAGTGCCGCCCCATCCTCGGGCTGGTTTCACCCTCCCTCGCCCCCCCCCAGCCCATTCCCTGTGGTGAGTGTGCCCACGCCAGGCAGGCATGCACGAGCTTTGGCTTGCTGGGGGAGCGCACCTGCAGCACCTGCACACACACGCCAGTGCTGGCGGCTGCCGTGCCTGCTCCCCTTGGCACCAGCCAGGCTGTGGGGGTGAGTGCTGCTGCTTTCCATCTGTCCATCCACCCATCCTCTCCCCTGCATGCTCCCCCTGGTATCAGCCAGGTCATGGGTGTGTGTACCCCTGTGCTTCCCATCCATTCATCCATCCATCCATCCATCCATCCATCCATCCATCCATCCATCCAT
>JAHLSL010000203.1:1993852-2009088 GCA_025920805.1 Petroica traversi
CATCCATCCATCCATCCATCCATCCATCCATCCATCCATCCATCCATCCACCCATCCTCTCCCACACATCCTCTCTGTGTACCCACACAGAGTTATGTGCCTGCAGCATGCTGCACCAGGCACTTTCACCTTGCATATCCAGCAGCATGCAGGGATTTGAAAAAACTTTGTTTTAAAAAGGAAAATGTTTGGCTCAAAAAAAAGAGAAAAAAGGCAAATGAAACACAAATTAAAGCCTCCAACCTCCCCTGTGTGCATACACCAAACTTTCTGTCATCTGTAGAAAATGACCAACCTCATGCTCAGATGCTGAGGTCTGAGGCAGTTTGAGTGCAGGAGGGAGAGAAACCGTGGTTTCCAAGGACTGATTAGATGGCATGCCAAGTGTATTAAATTTTGCAGACATTTTAACAGCAATATGCTAGATAGTTGGGTGTCCCCTGAGGCTGCTGGATTTTTTATATCCTTCACAGAAGGTCAAAGCCCTCTTCTGCCTGCCCCCCTCCCTCTCTCTGCTGTCTCTCTTTCATTCCTCATCCCTTTCTCTCTGTGTCACCATCCCTCTTTTTCTCTCTCTCTCTCTCTCTCTCTCTCTCTCTCTCTCCCTCTCTCTCTCTCTCTCTCTCTCTCACTTTTTGGTGCACTTTCTCCTCTTTCGCTCTGTGCCTATGAAATAAAAGATCAGTCATTTGTGAGTTCCCCCATGAGTGGAAATTTGCACTCCCTGTGGTCTCCACACAGAGATGGGTATGCTGGGGCTTTCCCCTCTCTTTTCTGCACTTTGTTTTGGGGAAAATATGTTTTCCTCCCGTCACTCCCCAAACATCAGTCTTCCCCCCCCCTATTTTTTTTTATTTTTGTAGCAAAAGAAAAAAAAGGGCAGGAAAAGAATCCATCTGGCATATGAATAATTGAAATGGCTCAACTCTGTTCCTGTTGCTGTTGTTTGCTCTCAGTTCTTCCTCCCCCGCCCCAACCATAGCATCCCCCCGGGATATGGGAGTTGGAGGTAAGGATGTATTGATTCCCTTAAGGGAGGTGGGAAGGGGGGTCAGCGTGAGCTCGTACCATTCCTCCAGAGCTCTGTCCTGAGGACAGTGTGTGGTTTGAGGGGCACAGGGGATGTGAAGGTTGCTTTTCCCTATGTCCATGTCTCTGTGTTCCCTGGCTGGCCCCAGGAGTCATTCCCAAGGCAACTCCCAACAATAGCCGACGGTGCTGTCGGCCTTTCTGCCAGGCTCGGGCTGCCACAGCGTGCCCCTCCAAAGTGGTGACAGATTTTGCTGTCCCCACAGCATCTTCCTCTCTGCCTGCTCCCTCCAGTGCCTCGGAGACTTCCTGTCTGATCCCTGCTCCATGGCAGAGCTGAGCAGGATGGGGACCTGCTGTGCCAGCCCTCCCTGCAGTGTTCTGCAGCTCTCTCCAGCTGCTCTGCAGAGCCAGAGCCTTCCCGTGGGTCAGAGCAGGGATCCCAGTGCTGATCCCTCTCCCACAGCTCTACAGCAGAGCTGCTGGCACTGGTGTAAGTCTACACTTCCCTCCCATCCTGCTCCTTGTTGAGCTCCGTGTGAGGTTATGGGTTAAACATTTTAGAAAATGTTGTAGAAGTCTTAAAAATAGCATCCCTCCTTTCAGCTTAGGTTCTCCAGTGTGTACTCAGGTTTTTCAGCTTAGCCCCAAAATGCTGGACCTGCTGCCTTTTCTGTTCCCAAGTGCTTGGGCCAGCTGGGGTACCTGTGTGCCTGGCAGCCAGGGCGCAGCTTTTGCTGTCTCTTTAAAACCATTTAGAGTAAAACCAAAGAACTTTAGTGCATTAATTCTGGATGAAGATGGGTCTCCAGATGACAGCCTGATCCATATCCTTCCCCACAAGGCAGCTTCCATTTTCCTCCTCCCTATTGCCTCCTGCCCACTCTCTCCTTCTCCTCTGTCTGTCTGTATGCCTCATTTTCCCTGCTCCTAAGAAAGGAAAAGCTGACATAAGGTGTTGAACCTTTAAATATACACATTGAGCTCCTTTTTTCTGTAGTTAGTGGGCTGCTTCTGATGAGTTGTATGTTTTGAAGCAGGTATTTGCTGGGTGTATTTGTGTATACTTGGCAGGCGTTGGGTGTGCGTGGTGTGTTTTTGGGGGATGTTTGTGTATTCTTGGGGAGGAGTTTATATTTAGGCTCTGTTTTTTGTGGTTTGGATAGGTAATGTATGTATGGACGAGATGTGTGTGTTTATCAAGCTGTTTGTGTGTGCTTTTATTCTGGCTTAGTGTTTGTTGTGTGGGCACATACCTCTATAGTGTGTAGATAGTATGTATGTAGATTTGTGTATGTTTTTTCTTGTGTGAGGCCAGTGGAGGAGTTTGGGCTTGAGTCATAAGGATTTTGTGTGTTTTAGGATACACACTCTGTGTACTACATATGAGTTTTGTATGTAGTGTTTGTGATGTTTTCTAATTTCATTAATTCTAGTCTTTGGAGGGATGGGCTTTGGCGAGTCTTGAGTGTGTTTAGAATGTGTTTTTCATGACTGTGCATTTACAAAATTACAAGAACAACACTGAAAAGATGTTAGAAAAACTATCAAGGAAAATAGCCTGCTGGAATATTCAGAGGTGCAAATGACTCATTAGTAACATTACTGGAGATGGAGGTGTTCAGGGCCAGGAAAATTCCTACTAAACTGAGAGAGAATTTCTTCTTCTTTTTTTTTTTTAAATCATTATTAAAAAAAACCAAAACAGGAAAAATCAGAAAAAGGAAAAATATGTCAGCTGGCATTCAAATCAAGTTCATCATATATATGTAGATACATAAGTCTTTTTCTATAAAGACTCCTACACATAATCTAAAAGTTACATGTAAAATATTTGGTAATCCAGCACTTGGTACAAATAATTAGATATTTAGATCTAATAAAACTGGTTTGATGGGGAAATCACTTTCTCCTGTGCAGATTTCCATTTGAAGGCAAGTTTCGGTGCTTGTGTTTGTTTTTTCTGACAGTAAAACCTAGGGTTTGGCACTGACAAAAGATATTCCCTGTAAATATCTAAATATCTCTTCTCTGCCATAAACATTGAGAGACGTGCCCAATCATGTCAGAGGAGCCTATTTATGCACTTTGTGCTTTCATGTTACCTGCAGTGCACTTCGTAGGGAGGAGAAATGCAGCAAATTCTAAGCCAAGAGGGTGATTGCTGTCTCTGGGAAAAGCAGCCACATCCGTCACCCAGGCTGTGCCACGGGTGCTGGGTGACAGCTCTGGGGCAGACCCCAGTCAGAAAGCCCCTTGCCAAGGGCAGCCAGAGGCTCTGGGCAAGCACTGAAGGTGGGCAGAGAGCTGAAGGATTGGCACCCCCAGCACAGGGTGCGTCCAGCATCGCTGCACAGCCCTGAGCAAGGCACACTGTCAGCTGCGTCGCTTCTGCTCCTGGAGCCAGTGGGTCCCTGGTCATCTTGTTGTTGTCCAGGTTAGATAAGAAAATCCCCTCTACTTGTGCCACAAAGTGAGTGGCCCCCTTGGCCTGGGAGGGGAGCTGGCAGCAGGGACCCTGTCGGTAGCAAAGGCATGCAGCTGCACCGGGAGCGCTGAAGCGGACGGAACGACTTTCCCTGGTCTCATCCAGGAAGAAGTGTTGTCATGCAGCCAGTTGCCTGTTCTGCCTATTGATCTTTGTTAACACAGTTTTCACTTGGAAGTGCCATGCTCTAGGCATTTTGAAAGGCGTTCTGCAAGGAGATGTAGGGTAGGCACTCTCTGCAGGGGTGGGATTCTCATCCATGCCCAAGCTGTGTAAATCCCTAAGTAACAGTACCATTTTCCTGGGGGTAGGCTTTGATCTTGATTTACTTGAGTGTTGCTGCAGAAGGAGACTGGCCCACTGCCTTGTGGAGGAGGTAAAATTACCACAGATAAACCCCAGTCAGCAGAGTGGAGTCTGTCTGCTTTTGTTCTCTGCTTAGGCCTTGTGGCACTGGGTGTGCAGTGCTGGGGCAAGGGGCCATGCAGCAGGTATAGCTGGGTGAAGAGTAATTTCCTGTTTCTCAATTAAAATCTATGTATAAAAATGTGTAAAGTTGCTTTGAGTTAAATGGAGGCAACCATTCAGATTTTACACAATTTTGAGTGTTTGATTTTGAAATAAAATTAAATTATAGTAGTAGGTGACAAGGTGGTAAAAGCAGAAAGTTTTCATTTAGAAAACAACCAAATTAAATAATCAAAGGAAAATGGTTTTTCCTTCTGTACATGAACAACTATACAGAATTACTTCGGATTTGGGAAAAGTTTGACTGTTCCTTCATTTACATTTTTCATCGCAAGAAGTTTTGCTAAAAAACTGTGATTTTGCTTGAGTGGAAAGATTTGTATTTAAAATACTTTTAAAAATATGAGTCATAGTTTGTTTTCCTGTAGCCTTTCACAGCATTGCTAACATAATCTAGCATTGCATCTGTTGGGTTTTGGAGGTTTTTGTTCACTGAACTAAGCTAAGCAGATTTTGAATAGGCTGGAAAGGCTGATGTTGGGATGGAGATTTCTCTGGGAATGGGAGGCTGGGAGATCCTGTGGCAATTGTGTCGGTTTTTAGTGCTATCCCAGCCCCCCTATGTACCAGGCTTTAGTTCCACACCTGCCCATCCAAAAAGTGAGTGTGACCTAACACACAGTATAACATCTTTATGGATGTGACGGGCTTCCTTCCACACTGGGCTTATACTTAGGTGTGTGGAGACTCAGAGTGAGAACAGCATAGCTGAACCATCAGTTTTAATAGCTTCTTTTAAAAAATAGAATAAATTAATTCACAGTCTTCCCAGAAGAACAAGATCTTAGTAATTGGCACCTGGAAATGTCAGTCAGATTTCCCCTCCTTGTCTCCAGCACTTCGATGGTGTATTTGCTGCTGGATTTGACTTAAACAAAAAGTTAAAAAATTAAAAAATAAATAAAGTAAATTTTAAAAAGCCTTTCCTTCATGCATATGGAGCTTTTGGGGGGGGAAAAAAAAGGTATTTTAATGCTTTCTATTAAATTGGGACTAAAAGTGGTGTCTTAATTTGCATTCATTAGCATATTTGCATATAGATCACTGAAATGGTGGAAGAGGAGAAGAGCCTATAAATGAAAATTCTTTTAAAGGCACAGGCATCCTTTTATTTATTTTCAGTCTCTCTCCCCTTTGCAAACCTTCTATTGACCAGTAGCTGGATGGCGCTTGCTGTGTGGGGTTGGATGCAGCTGGGAAGGAAAGCTGTTGGGACACAAGCAAGGGGTTGTGGTGGAAAAGTTGAGGGTTGGGTGCCTATGGCCATCTCCAAGTGCCAAGGACAGGCTGCAGTGAGGCTGCACAGGGCAGGGTCTGCTGCCAAACCTCCACTTGTATCTTATGGCCAGTGCCCATCTTAACTGCTCTCCTGCTTGAGGAGAACAGTGTGCCAGGCTGCAGTTTGGGAGGGTGAAGGAATGGGCCATGCAGGTCCAGTGGCTTTTTAAAGAGGTTGGCTCCTTAGTCAGACAGGAAAGATGCTCTCGTGATTCAGACCTGTTCGGTGGAAATCTGTCACTTGGGCTTTAATTTCTTTGCTCTGCTTTCACAACCTTTCCATAGATTCTTTCCTGTGAAAAGGTCTCTTTTCCCAGCCTAAATCAGGTAGAAAGCTTTTATAAATTTCCTCAGGCTTTGCACTGATTTGCTTGGAGTCAGTTATAATAATAGTAGGAACAATTACTCTTTTAAAATAAATTTCCCCGTTGTGTTTCCTTGTGATGCAAGGCACTTCCACACTACAGTTTTTGTCTTACATGATGTGTTGCCTGGCTGTTATAAAAAGTAGTTCGAGTGGCTCCCAAGTGTTTTCTTCCAGACTGAAAATGTTTGTAAGCTGTGCTATAGATGGACCAGCCAATTTGAGATAAAGACTGTAATGAAGACAGATAAATCAATAATGAGAAACACTCCTTCCTATGGAGTTGAAAACTGGCATGGAAAGGGGGACTAGAAGCATTGCATGAGGAGTGATGGGCCTAAGGTGTGTGACAAGTCAGAAACTGAGCATAGAAGAGTTTTTCCCAAGACAAATATACAATGGGGACAGACTGGATGTTCACATCAAATTCCCAAACTTTGAGGAGAAATTAAGACAGTCAGCTGAGATAAAAATGGGAATTCAGGCCGCAGTTTACACTGACCCAGGCTGTTCTTAGCAGCCGTGGTTTGATCCTGGCTACAAAGCCACTTAATAAGCTTCTAGGCCATGTCGCAGGAGGTAATTCGGCTGGGCAGCAGCATGCCAGGTGCCCTGTTTGGCTCAGAGGGCTCTGGGGGCAGAGCTCTCCTCCTCGGAGAGTTTCCCTCCAGGGAATTGTCTGGATGTGCTCTCTCTCTCTCTCCCATCCACACACATATCACATGCAACACAGTGAAGACAGTGGGATGGCAGGGTTAAACTGGAGAGGGGAAAATGGATGGCCAGAAGTTAGAGGGTGTTTGGTCTGTCCTGGTGCCCAGTGCTGATATTCAGGCCTTGGCTTTGGCTTACCTGGGGAAGGGAACAAGAAGTCAGTGTGATAGTACCCAGGAGTATCTGTGACCCAGGTGAGCTTCTGTGCTCCCACTGCTGGTCCTATCGCCTGCTGAGACAATCCCACTCAAGAGCTGGAAAGGTGGGGATGGCTGCGAGCACTCTGAGGTATTCCTTAGCCTCGAGGCAGCCCCAGCACTTAAGGCTCGGGAGTAAGGGGAGGGTGAGCAGGAGAGGCTCCCAGGACAGGGCAGGTACCCACTGGCCGTGTGTGCAGCTCCCTGGGCTGGCTGGCTGTGAATGGGATTGGCACAGGGAGGGCTGGGGGCCGGGGGAGCCGGCGCTCCACCGCTAATGAAAATCGGAAACCGATTGAACAGCACAAGGTGCCCAGGCAGCAGGTTGTGGAAATGAGGAAGGGAAAGAGTGGGGAGGGGGGTGGTGTGTGCCTAATGGAAGCTTCTGCGAAGCGGATGTCGTATTGATTGCTGTGTGTCTATATTTATATATTATCAAGTATATAAACTTCAGCAGATGTATGGCGCATAGATAAATAAAATGCATGCTGAAAAATTAATGAAATGTACATGCAAATCCACCACTATCGATCATGCCGGCTGCCAGGACCAGAGGGGCTTTTTACTTTTAGGCTTTTTCCTTCCTTTCTTTCATGTGCTCTCCCTCCTTCCCCTCTAGAAAAAAAAACCACCAAACCCCAAATTCCCCTACATGAGAAATTCCTCATACACACCTGGATGAAATGTGGCAGGATCTCAGTATTTTGTCTGAGTGCTGCCTGTGAGCTGTCGTGGGCAGAAGGCAAGGCAGTGAGGCAGTGCAGGTGAGGAGCTGGAAACTGAGAGTGTACTTGGGAGGTGGTAGAGTGGTGTTCCACGACGAGCGGATGGCCTGTGTGAGGGTAAGGAAGTCAGGGCAGATGCAGGCTAAGTGAAAAACATTTTTAAAGTGGAAGGGAACTGTCATTTTAGGGAAGTCACGAAAGAATCCTATACCTCCAATCATTCCTCTGCAGGAGTGTTATTACAGGCAAAGTTAGAAGGACTGAGATGAGCAGACAAACCTGCAGGATGAGGTTTTTGGCTGAGAGTAGCCTGTTACTGAATTCTGCAAGAGTGGCACAGTGAGAAAGGTTCCTGGAAGCATTTTCTTGAGGGATTGTAGATGTCTGAGGAGTTAAACATGGGAATCTCTCTTTGTGTTGGGGACTGCAGCAAGTCCTGCACAGCTGTGGAGGCCTTGTTGGTTCATGGAGCTGGGAGAGCAACTCATCTGGCTCCTCCAGTGTTAGTCCTCACCTGCCTGTGCTGCAGGTATAGCCTGTCTTTTGCAGACTTTCTCTTAAGCTTTTCCTCACTCAGCTCACAGAAGCAGAAAGCAAAGGACTATGCTTGGAGGGTTTGACTCCATTGTGTCCTTTCCTGACAAATATGTCCCCTCTTTCCTGGAGTGGACACTTAGCACATCCCTCTCCTCCCCACTGCTCAGTCAGGGGCTGGCTGGGCACAGCACTGGGGCCCTGCCCAAAGGTGCCCCTCATCCCCCAGCCTGAAAACAGAAGCCAGGGCCTAAGAGTAGTGCCGAGCTCTTGGACATCATCCCGTGCTTGGGGCAGGGCTGGTGGCAGCCGGGTTCCTCGCCTGTGAGTCCCTGGAAGCCAAGAGGAGACAATCGGAGTGAGGAGAGCTGGAGCTCCCGCAGGCACCCAGCTCCAGGCCTCCCGGGCCTCAGGGGGCAGGGGCGGAGCGGGTATTTTTAGCCCGCTCTTTCTGGAGTTACTGTTTGTTGTTAGCTGTGTCCCACTGTGAGTGGCAATGCTCCACACTCGCCAAGGGTCACCAAGAGTTTAATAGAGCAACCACACAGCTCCTCGGTGGTGCAGCTGGTGACTGACTCCCAGCTTTGTTGCCGTCCCCGTCCCGCGGCTCCGGAGCAGAGCTGCTCCCTCCCAGCTGCGCCGAGTCCCGCCCTGGCACGGCATGGGACCTGCTCTTTTGGGGTGTCTGAACTGCAGCTAGAGCTCTCCTTTACCTGCTGTTACTTCTTAGCAGTGTCACATGCTTTCTCTTATTCCCTTTAGCCCCTGATTTCAGCACTTGGTTTGACCTGCTTTTCAGGATGTGCTCTGAACAGAAACTCTGGGTGAGGACGCATCAGAGATTGCCTTCCCCTGCGTGTCCAGTGTCAAGTCAGGCTGTGCCCCTCCTCCAGGCAGAAACTCTGCCAGGCATGGGTTTCCTCAGTTTGGCAGACCGCATTTCATGTTGTTGCTGTGAACCAGGCAAGAAATTAGAGGTTAGGGATGTGTTAAGAGCCCGGGCGGCTGCAGTTGTGACTCCAGAGGTGTAAGATGGCATGTGGTGACCTGCACCAAGCTGGCCTTAAGGCTTCTTTCCTGCGCACAGAGATCCCAAGCAGTGCTGGTGAGAGCCAGCGCCTCACTGGTCCCGTGGAGAGGGCAGGGAGGTGTTGAGGGCAGGCAGCCCACGCACATTTCGGTTTCCCCAGCTCCCAGCCGCGGTGCCGGGGTGGGCTGGGAGCTGCAGCTCCTCACAGGGCACGGGCCTGGCTCCTCTCCCCACTTCCTCCAGAAGCCGCGAGGGGAAACTAAGGGAGAGTTCGGATGACAATTAAAAAGCCAAAGAAAACCCCACAGAAGATGAGCATCAAGGCAGTGTGTTTTTTTCTTTGACACTTTCCTATTCCCCCCCTACTCTGTCTTCCTCACAGTGTTTCCAGGAGACTCTCTAGTCGGCTCAGAAAGCTGCGTAGGCCCATGGCGGCTCAACCTTTCCCTCTCCCTGAGCCCCGGTCTAATCAACCCCTATAATTTATGCAGAAAATATGATTTATATTTAATTTCACCACACTTGCATTGTTAATTTGAGATGTAATTAACCCGTCGCTATGACAACTAATTTCGTGATGCCGTAAATTACCGCCGTCTTTTCATCAAAATTCAGTTACTTTGGCTCCTGTGTGCAATGTACTGATGCAATTAGGTTGCTAAGGGCAACCCAAAAGTGTTCAATTTCTTTTGTGTATCTGCAGTGGGGTAGAAGCTCTCGTGTGTTATCCCAAAGTCCTGTTTTCTTTAGTAAAGAGCAGGGCAGACAAGACCATGGAGGAATGTGCGTGAGGGAGATGGAGCGGAAGAGTGTCCTGTGCTGGGGTTTCCCTGCGCGAGCCTCTCCACCTCTCCATGTGTTTATTTTTCTAATTGTTTTAAAAGAGCCGGGCTCCTGGTCACGCATGACCCTGTTTGTCTTAAGCCAGCGCTTTCTGTCTTCTCCCTTCCTGTCTCCCAGGCTTTACTCCTTGATGGTTTGGGGACAAACTACGCAATGAGGGAAGGCTTTCATTGCTGCTTTCATCCTAAACACCAGCAACATGCCTCAGTCCTTCCCGAAGTTTGTGTCCCTCTGAATTTGTGTGTGTGTGTGCAGAGAGAACTTGTTTATATAGATCTTCCCCCCCTCCTTCTTTATTTAAAACAAAAACCCTCTGTGTTGCTTTTGTCACGTTAATTCCCATTTTGCCAACACCAGGGGCCCAGGCAGACGAGTTACCAAGGAACACAAAATTTTAATTAGTGTATTTTAATCATTCAGGCTTTCCGAGCTAATCCACATACCCTAGAGAATTCCCGAGATGCAGCACTGCTCTGCTTTACCATTTATTGTTGAGTCTATTATAATTACTGTTAGCAGGTGGGGACTGGGAGATGTTTATTATGAGTTTTTCATCTTTAGTATAATTACTGAAAAAAACAAAATAAAAAGATGTTGGTGCATTTTGTTTTCCTAGAGGATTTTTTTTGAGGGGGATATTTTTCCCATTCCTTGCAGGCAGGTGCTCACCAATTACTGCCTTTTTCTCTGTTTTAATTTATTTTGTTGATCACTGGCTCACCTTTACTTTTTCAGGATGGCAGTAGAAGACAGTGACTCCTGAATGGAGTGAGTTTACGTAATTTAGGCTAAGAGATTAAGCTGGGACAGAACTAGACATGCTCAGGATTCCAGAGTGTGCTAAGGAGGGACATCTCCATTTTAGAGTTTGTGTTTTGCTGCTTTGGTGCTGTTTCTTAAGTTGGAGAGTTTCATAAGCATCATTGATAGGAGTCATGAGCAGGTAGGAAAACGCACCTGTGTGCAGGTGTAAATGCCCAAGTGCCACTGCTGTATGTGCAGAAGTGTAGGTGGGCACCTTTGAATGTGTTTCTGAAGGATTCAGTGACAGTCACAGGGATATGCACACCCCTTCCATGAGCAGAGCATGGTGAGGTGCTAAATCTTTGGTGCACAGGGAGTTTCCAGTGTGAACAAGGAAGGAGGGTGATTCCCTGAGCTGTGGAGTAATCAGGTGAGCTTTTTATTCATCCTGGCCACTGCAGAAAAAACTAACACTGCCTTTTGAAGCCAAACTCTTCTGTGTGATCTTTGTAGCAAGATTCTGGCCTCTTGTTTTGCAGCTGTAGCTTATACCAGGGTGAGGAGTGTCTGTGCCTGCTCTCCAGGACCAGCTTTCTAGGCAGGTAGGTACCTTCTCCAAGTACAGATGCCTGGGAAAGGAGTGAGAGGGTATGCACAGGCTGCAGGCAGTACTGTTCCCTCCTCTTTGTTGTGGCCTGATAGGAGTTGGGAAAGGTGAGTCAGTCTGAGGGCATTAGTTTCCCATTATATGTCATGACATTAGGGAACATTTTTTATTTAATAATCTATGGAGTTCTCCAGGGATTCAAACAGAGTCTCATATCCCTATGCAAAACCCCTTTAGAGAGGTTGTGTTTCAGCTGCGTCCATCTCTGCCTGGTGACTTCTGCCTTGTTTGATGTCTGCCCCCATGTCATTTGGGGAACCAATTTGTTTCAGACTATTCAAAAGCCAATGGGCCCCCCCCTTGCCTCTGTTCCACTGGCTCCGAGGGTTGAAGTCTGGACTGAGAAAGCTTAATTGAGAGCTCAGAGAGATTTAAAACCTAGGTGTGTTTTTAAGCCTCTCTTTATCCATATCGAAGTCTTCAGTTAGGAATCCCAAAACCAAATTTCCATGTTCAGGGTGTTCTCTGGGAAAATTCCATGCTAATTCTGGACAGCTCTGGTCAGGGGTGCCCCAGATCGGTACTGGGTGTTCACTGCCTCTTCCCACCTTACAGCTGAATCAGAGAAATGAGCTCTTTCTCTGTCTTACACTTAAAAGGCTGAGTGTAAACATTTTCTTCTCCTTGATGACAATTTTCAAGTTTTCCTGGAAAATTCCACATCTCTGCACGAGGCCAAGGCTCTGGCTGGGGTGAGACCAAGCAGGATTAATTAATAAAGCTCAGTAGCTTACACAGGAACTCTGTAATATAATTATAGCTTCTGTAAGAAAAGGCCCTGGAGTCAAAGAGGTCTGTGAGAATTGCATGGGGTTGGGAAGAGTATTCTTTGAGTCCCCATGCCCCTGGCTTGTCCTTCTAAGTTCAGGACTTTCTGTGCCCCCAAGTGCCCTTTGCTGCTGAACATGTCTTTGGTCTTTGCTACTGGCTCTTCATGCTGCCAGCTTGCCTCCTGAAACTGCTCCTAGGCTCTTCCAGTTGAGAGGGGCATCTGCTCCTGAGCTCAAACCTGCTGGCTTTGGAGGTCCATGTATCTTCTGGATTCAGCACAGCCCCAGTCAGAGTCTGGTTGTCAGCAGGGACAGCTCCTGGGAGATGTGGGGACATGCACCTCCTCCTCCTCCTCCATTTTTTTGCTCCAAAGAGGAAAACTCTTTGTGTCTCCTCCCACACCTTCCTGCATCCTCCCCAGATGCTGCCATCCTGCTCTGCTGGGCAGCACCAGCCCTGGGTGAGACAAGTGCCTGGAGCGAGCTCCATTGAAGCATTCAGGCCAGCTGGGGACGGATCCATCCCCAGGGAGACAGTGCTGTGAGCCCAGAGCTGCAGGGGGGAGGCTTTTCTTCTGATTTCTCCAAACTTTCCCACCCTGGCTGCGGCTCTACAAAGAGGCCCTGGCCCCGTGCGCGGGGCCTTCCGCATGAAGGGGTCTCGCCAGCTCCTCTTTATTGAGTCTTCAAGCGCTGGCAGGACACTCCATTAAAAAGCCATTTGCTTTTGTGTCCCCAGGCCCCCAGCCGTCTCCCGCTCATGTGACACTGGCCACAGTTGTAAAACAACAACACAAATAGTTGGCAACTACTGAGGGTTTTTTCAAACCAGGGTCGTCATAGCAACTTTCCCCAGTCAATCACTGGTGAGGCAGCCTGCCAAGGGGTGCTCTGAGTGGCAGGGCAGCCGTGCTCGGGAGGAGCCCTGAGCAGGGAGCTCTCAGGGATCCCTGTCACCAAGACTCATCAGCCTGCTTCCTACGTTAGTGAAATGCAAACGCCTTCACTGTGCAGAGCTGGCACAGGTACAGAAGACATCCAGTCCTCCATCCCAGAACTGCCCTGAGCTTGGACCCAGGCTCCAGGGCCCCTGTTCCTGCTGGCAGAGCGCCATTGGGAGAATCCCTCGGCACCTGGCATCATGCCAGAGGGGGCATCCAAAGCTCCCCCCAGTTTGGCACAGTGCCAGGGGGGCATCTGAATCCCCCCCAGGCATGGCATGTTGTCACAGGGCATCTGAGTCCCTCTGCCCATGGCGCTGTGCCAGGTGGATCAGAACGTGGCACACTGTCCTTGCAAGTGGCTCCATGCCAGGTCTGATCAGCAGTATCAACCACTGTTGTGTCTTGCAGGATGTAGGACCAGGAAGTGACTTGGCACTTCTTTAAACTCCTGGGTTTGTAGGAGGGTGCATGAATCCCACAGGTTTTTGCATGAATGAAGGAGGTGGCGCAGCTGAAAGAGAGAGCAGTGCTTAGCAAGGGAGCTGTAAGTCACACCTTTGTGGTAAAGGGTTAGGGAAGCAGGATGGACCCCCCACCATGGTGCAGGGAGCATCTCCTCTGCTCCTCCCATCCCATCTCTTCTGGTCTTTGGAGAACCTCAGTGCTCTTGGGCTGTTACAACTCTGCTTTTATGACTTTGTTGGCTTTTCTCGTATGTCCGGAAGATTTCACGAGTCGTGCGAGCCACTGTCCTATACTTAGCCCCAAGCCCATAACTGGGCAGTACAGGCAGCCAGTCTTGGCTGGACTGCTCCCACCTGTGCAGACAGAGATGGCCTGTGCTCCAGAAGATGGTACTTGCTGTCACTGCTGTCCCATGGCAGGGTTTCTAAGAGAGCAGACCTCGTGCTGCCGTTGTTGTCGTCACATCTCTCGACTTGAGGCTCCCTGGCTGCCTTGAGTGACTCCTGGAGGGAAGGAATGTTAAAAATCCGCTCTTGTAGTAAGTTGGCACCATATCCAGCCACCGTCTGCTCTGTGCCAGAGCTTAGTAAAATGTTGGCGAGGACTGCTGCTCTGTACTCAGCCCCCCCCCTTCCCCTTTTGTTTCGGTTGGTTTGGCAATTGCATGGTGGTAACACAGCTCAGGGTGGCACAGGAGCTTTGCTGCCCATATGCAGCTGGAAAGTGAAAAGTGATTTCCAGGCAGAGCAAATGATAAAGGGAAATGGAATGTGAGGGTCTGTGGCAACAGGCCAGGGACATGCCAGGCGTTTTGCTAACCCTGGCACATTCGCTGTGGCTGGAGAGATGCTGAGGATGGATGTGCCCCATCCAGCGGCTGGAGAAGATGCCAGGGGTGTGTTGCTCCACAGGTGTCCGGGTCCCTTGGCTGCTGCTGAAGCTGGGATCTGAGGATGCTCGTGAAGGCTCGAGAGGAGCTGCTAGGCTCTGTGCGAATTCTATTTGTTGGCACTCCAGTTACAAGCATGGTAACTGTTGGCTGGGGCAGGGAGGAGGGATGCTGGCTCCTTCACTTCGTTACTTTGCATCTTCGTCACTCTGTCTCAGTTCTCTCATTCATTTGTTCTTAATTATTTGTTAATTTCCTTCCCTTCTTCCTCAATTTGTTCTCTCAGTCATCTGCTTTCTCATTTGCTCTTTCTTTCTTTTGTTGCTGTTTTTTGCCACCTAATTTCCTTCTTTCATTCCTGTCACTCTTAGTTGTCCTTTCTCATTCCTTCACATTTTTTCTCTTCTTCCCTTTCTCCTCCCATGGGCATTTTCACTATCTGTGGCTTTTTTCTTGTGTTGTTTCTAATCCCAAGTGAGTTGCTTTCCTTCAGAGACACCTCACTATTCCATGGCGAGCTCCTCAAGCTGCTGCCCCTTTCATGCTGCACTTGACATGTGACCCTTACCTTTGGGCTTAAAACTTTGAGGGTGGCACCAGTAAATAAATACCTCATGGGGCTGACGCTAAGAAGGGGAGACCACACTCACATCCTGCCTTGAACAGAGTTTCAAGGCCATGGAAAGGCAGTAGCTGGCCCTGCTCCTTGCCCCTGTGGGGTGCTGTCCTGGATGTGGCCCTGGCAGAGGAGAGATGAGAGGTGGCAGAGCCAGGTCTGTGACCTACACCTGGGCCATGCCTACGCAGGCAGGGGCGTGGGAGGCCCTGGCTGCCGGATGGGCCTTGGCTGCAGGAACACCTGCACGTGCTGCTGCGCTCATCAGTGCTGGTGCTGAGGTGCCAGCACCTGCCTCCAACCCGCCTCCGCTCCCCTCGCCCGCCTGGCTCTGAGCAGACTCGGGCTGCGGAGCCGGAGCGCTCGGGCTCCCCGCGCACCTGCCCGTGCGGAGGTGTGAGCCCGCGGCCT
>JAHLSL010000203.1:2024625-2045540 GCA_025920805.1 Petroica traversi
CCGCCACCGCAGCCAGCGGGAGCGACGGCGGCGGAGCCAGGGCCCCCGCCGAATCTGCATAATCAGGGCCTTTTCATAAATGCCCCATTTTTCATCCCCCTCCACGACATTTGCTCAGGGAGAGCCGGTGGAGGGACAGGGCCTGGCGCTTCCGGTGCCGGTGCGCAGCCCTGGCTCCGGCCTCCTCCCTGCCTGGCTCTGCTCCCCTGCACCCTCGGCCTCTGTGCCCTCTCTGTCCCCTCCTCTGCCAAATGCAGCTCCTGCTGCTCTGGCTGTGGCAGGGCCGTGCTGGGAGTGTCTGTGCCAGCTCCCACCCTGGCCCAGCATGTGCCACAGTGTCCTGGGCATTGTCACTTTTTCCTTGGGTGCTCCCTGATTCCCTCACCTTTGCCTCTCACCACTCTGTCCTAGGAAACCACTTGCCCTTCTGCTGGCTGTCTCCAAGGCTCTGCATCTGGGATTTAAAAACCCTTTTCTTCCCCCAGCCCCCTTCTCAAGTTCTCTTCTCTCACTCTTCTCCCTCCTGTCCTTCTTTTCCCCACGCCCTTTCCAGTTTTTCATTTGTGCAGGGTCTTTTTCTTTCTCTCTTTTTTATAATTAATGATTAGCTTTAATTGGTTTGCTTAGGCAGCCTGACAGCAAATTAGCAGGAGCCAGCCCAGGACTGCTGAATGCCAAGTTTGGGGACTGCTTTACAGATGCTGTGGAGGGAGGTGAACTCCTTGGGATCCCCCCTTGGCACTCCCCTCCTGCTCTGCTGGGCTGTGCTGTAGCTGAGCTGTGAGTTGGGGGTCCAGGGCTTTCCCTGGTCCTTGGTGCCATCTGTGCTGAGAAACTGGGAATGGCAGTGGATGCTGTCCCTGGCCCTCTGTCCCTTGCCTGGCTCCAGCATTACAAAGGTGGCCAGTGGGCCCTGAGCTGCAAGGTTACCTCTGGAATGGTCTGTGTCCCTTTCACTGCCCAGTGCCGGTTTTCCTCCTCCTTTTTGCATGATCACCTTTATTGAGCTGGCTCTGCTCAACAGGTTTGAGTAGAGGGGACAAGGTGAGAGGCAGGGCAGGATCTCCCAGGGAGTGCTGTGCCAAGGGGACTCTCCAGCACAGCGAAGCTGGCAGCTCTACCCAGTGCTAAAGACAGGTAATGGGGACAGTGTGGGGAGAGAAGGGGGGGGCTTTGCTCTTTTCCTCCTTCACAGTGATTTCCCTTTGCTTTTCTTTTCTTTTCCTTTTTTATAGCTCCCATTTTTCTTTTTTATGAGAGAGAAACTGCAGGGTTCTCCCAGGGCTGGGAAGAGCGCTTGGTCCCAGGTTGCTCCCAGCCAGATGGAGGGGAAAAGAAGGGGGGCAGTGGGCCCGTAATCCTGGGAGGAGAGTTTTCCTGGTTAAAGAGGATTGGGGATAGAGTCTAGGACATTTCAGCTTGTTGTTTTAGGGAGAAGGGGTAAGCCATGACCTATTTGGGATGCTTGTGAATTTGCAGCACAAAACTTTGCTGGGAGCACTGGCAGCTATGTAGCCCTACAACTGGGGATGGAGTTGGTTTGTGCTGCTGGTGTTGCCTTGTAATAGCAGACAAAAAAGGGAGAAATGGGAAATAACACGAGTTTCCCTCTCCTTCAGCCCAGGCCTTTTCAGCTGGGCAGTCCAAGACTGGCAGGAGATGATAGCTGGGTGAGACTGCCTAACTGGATCTATAGAGCAGCCAGAATATTCCAACCCCTCTGTAAAACCAGGAAGGCTTGTTGGGCAGGTGACAACAGGGTATGTTTCTTGTCCCCAGGAATTCTGGACTCTCTCAGTTGTCCTTGCTTCAGGTGTTAAATGGGTGATTTGCCTTTACTGGACACCAGTCCAACCCTCCAGCTGAGTGTTAATATCTACCTATGCCTTTTTATGGGATCCAGAGCACATATAGAAGAGAAATCAGAGGGATGTAGTGTCTTCCTGGGATTTCTGTCATGGAGGAACAGCCTTTTTGTCAGTCACAGAGGTCCCTGCTGCATTCCAGGTTCATGAAAGATGGAAGCTAGCACAAACACGTCTGCTCTCAGATCTGTGTGTTGTTCAGCTGTGAGTGTGCTGGCAAACACCATGCTGTGCTACTTTGCTGCAGTCTGGCCTCTTTCCCAAAGCCTGGTACGATTATAGCTCACTCAGGTGAGAACACTGATAATGCATGTAGAGACTGGAGCCAGCAGGTCTCCCGTGGGGCTCAGGGGCTTCAGTCTCGGGGCTCCCTCCTCTGCCCCTGCCCTGCCCAGGACAGATGGCTGTGCACTCCCTCACAGCTCTCGTGACCCTTCCCAGTCCTGACAACACTCTCAGAGTCCCTCACATTGCTTCTCCAGTATTTTGGACCTTAGTTGAGCTTTGAGCCTCTACAAAACAAGGCTAGGGTGAGTCTTGCTATCCTGAGGGAAGAAAGAGAGGGATGAAGAGAAGTATGGGAAAAATATTTGCTAGAAAAGTCATTGAGACCTCGCAGCCCATTTCACTTTTAGGTGATCTTGATTTAGTCCCTCAGCAGATGTCTCTGTAGTTGCAGGAGATATGTTTGATTTGTGGCAAAACTCCATGTTCTGTGCACTTAGATATTCTCCTTTTCTTTTGCACACCTCACCCCCTCTCAGGTGGTGTTTTAAGACCCTTTTCATTTTCCTGTCTGAATGCTACTGCCCTTCAGTGAACCAGAAGGGGCTCAAGGATGTGGCCACACGCTGAACACCCTTGTGTGACAAAAAGGCTGGGACAGATCCAGCTGGTCATGACTTAAGCTGTCGTCTGTCTGTCACTCCTGTGTTGTCTAGGACTAAACCATGCTCAGGTGATGCTTGGACAGACAGGTGAGACTGCACACCCAAACCCTGTAGCCACAGCTGTAGCTACTGGTGAAGTGCTTCTGGTACTCATCAGAGCTTGGGGATGGGCAGTGCTGGGGTGCCCCTCTTTAGGGCTCCCACCTGTAGGGCTGAATGGAGAGGGCTTGGCATCCACTTGCTTTGCAGTCTATCAAATTTATTGCTGTTACGATACTGACCAGGACACTTTCAAAACTTGGTAGTCCCACTGGAGTGTCAGGCATTGCACAAAGTTGAAGAAAGGCACAGCTTCCTCTCCAGGAGAGCAGCCATCTCTCTCCCTGCTCTCAGAGCTGTCTCTTTGCTTCTGATTTTAGCCATGTGGGTGCCAGGATTCACCCTCTCCTTTTGCAGTTTAGGGGCTCCATGATAATCACATAGCTCTTGACAATTGAAGAGCAGCTGAGGGTCACCAGCTGTTTCACTGTAGAGCTGCAGGGGGGAAACTGAGGCATGGGGTTGAAGGTGCCTGAAGATGTCCTCAAAGCTCATGAAATGACCCACTGAGGGATTATCCCACATGGGCTCCAAAGTTCTCAACACAACCCATCCCACAGGCTGCCAACACAACTCACCATTCTGAAGGAAACAAGGGGAGCTCATGATGCCTCCTGTCCAGCCCTGCCGTGCTTTTGCCATGCTTTTGCCGTGCTTTTGACTTGTCTTGCTGCCATCCCTCTCCTCCTCTTATTCTTCTGGCACTGGCAGCTGCCAGCACATGCCATGAGTCCTGCCTGGACAGCCTGAGCTGGCTCCTTTAAGGCAGGCGCGCCGGGGGATTGCACGCGGTGCCAGCCTTCGCTGCGAGTGCCTCTCGCGCTTCCCCCTTGGAAAGTTTCCTGCCCAATTGTTATGTGCGATCCGATCTGAAAGTTGCTCTCTAAGCTTCTTGTCACATTTTGACTTAATGAAGTGCAACTGGAGTGGGAATTGGGGTTCATCACGCCAGTCTCACTGCGCTCCCTTGTTGTCAGAAAACAGGGGCGGTTGGGGACCGTAATGCAACGCTGCAAGTCGTTATCATTCCGGTCAGTCTGTTTAACACAAAATTAAACAAAGAACTAATTAGTGCCTCATGAATTAATAAATGCGCAGTTGCCGGGTAGAAAGGGGAGGAAGGAAAAAAGGTTGTTGAAGGAAAGATACTGAAAAAGTCGAATTAGGATGTTGTGTCAAGGGGAAAAAAAAAAACTAAGTCCACTTTGGCGAAGAGTTTGGATTCATTGGTTTCCTTGGAATAAGCTCCCCTCCTCCTCCTGCATCCTGCATGTCTGCTCTGGAGCAGTGATGAATGACAGGCACAGGGAAGAGGCAGTCTTTCAGTTCTTCTTCAGGGGGCTTACAAGACAGATGGAGACAAACTTTTTAGCAGGGCCTATAGTGATTGGACAAGGGGTGATAGTTCTAAACTAAAAGAGGCACAATTTGGCCTAGATAGAAGGAAGAAAATTGTTATGGCAAGGGTAGTGAGACCCTGGCAGAGGCTGCCCAGAGAAGCTGTGGCTGCACCATCCCTGGAAGTGTTCAAGGCCAGGTTGGATGGAGTTTGGAGCAACTCAGTCAAGTGCGAGGTGTCCCTGCCCATGTCAGGGGAGTTGGACTATATGACCTTTAAAGATCCCTTCCAACCCAAACCATTCTAGGACTTTATGATTTTCCAGTGATGTCCCATAGACGCTGTATCTGGGGTCCAGTAGCCAAATACAAATATTTACCCAAAGCAGATGTGGAAGCTAAGAGTTGTGGGCTAGAAGCTTGTCATTGGAAAGGAGGGAAACTTCAAAGGTGTTCATGGTGAGCAAGTCTCCTCTCTTGGAAGGTTTTTTCCCGGGGGAAGCCACAATTGGCACCGTGACAATGTGTAATCTCAGATTAACTATGTCCCAGCAGCTCTCCCCCTGCTCCTTGTCCTCTCAGCCCCCTTCCCACACGGGGCAGTGCAGTGCTGGAGTCTGGCCCACGGTGGGGCTGGGGCTGAGGCCATTCTGGACACCCCCGTGGCCGTTCCCACAAGGTGCTGTGCCGTGACACTCTGCCAGTGAGCGGGCTCAGCTCTGGCACATTGTCAGGCAGGGAAGCAGAGCTGGGGGAGGGAAGAGTCCATCCTTAAGAGGACATGTCAAGTACAATTAGCGTTATCTGTCTAAATATGTACTGGGAACACAGAATACAAGAGGAGGCCTGGCTGGCTTTAATGGAGACATATGCAAGGTCATATTGCCTCATACAATCCCCCAATCTGATTTGGGGATTACACATTCTAAGTAAATTGGCGTTATTCCTCTTGCATCATTGATAAGCTGCGGCCAAAAGAAGAGGAGTAAAAAAAAAACAATTAAAAACCCAATCCCAAGAATTGATCGTGCACAGGGGTTAGGGAGTGAAGGCAGGAAGGCAGAGTGTTACAGGCAGAGAGCTCGGGAAAGAGGGAGAGAACAAAAGAGAGGGAGAGAAAAAACAGCGTGACAGTGTAGCAGAGAAAGCAGTAGAAAGAGCAAGGAAGAAAGGGAGAACAAAGGGAAGAAGAGGGTGGAAGAAGGGATGCCAGAAGGACCGAGGATGCCAGGGTGCGAGAAGCACCTCAAGTCAGGGAGCTGTTACTCCAGCCATGCTCTCAGCCTTTTTAGCATCAGGATTTGAGTGGGAAAGGAAGGAGCCAGGCTGGTTATGCACATTCCTCACCCAAGGGGCTCCATCCTCCTGTCCATCCATCCATCTGGGCTATCTCACCAGCTCCTTCCTACTCTGGGTCCCAACCAACACGTGGCGTCTATCTTTGGCAGAGGCAGAGCATGAGTGACAGGAGGAGGCTGTCCACAGGCACAGAGGGCCCTGGAAAACAGGGGTGAGCTATGGCAGCAGCATAGAGTCCCCTGAATCCCTCTCACTTTTGTCCTCCAAGGGACTTGAGAGGTCTCAGAGAGCTGAGTCACGTCACACACGTCACACGGAGAAGGGAGCACGTGGAGAGCCAGTGTGTGGCATGGACAGCTGGGGGTCCTGGATTCAACCATGGGCACGCTGGGCATGATCTCGGAGCAGTTTGTCATTCTGCTGCCACCCTGGGAACTTGTGAGAGCTCTTTTGGCAGGGCAGCAAAACAGAGGCTACAGGAATGAGCCACCCTCGACACTATGCATGAAGCCACCCTGTGCTCTGGCCACCTCCCAGCTCTGGGAGAGGGAGGTCCCTGTCTGGCTGCAGAACAGTCCTCCCCCAGCCCTGAGCTCTCCTCCCACCCTGTCTGCACAGAATAACCCCCTCCAGAAGTCTCACGGCACGGCTTTTATGCTCTGTCACATTTTTGGAACATATGGTTTTAAATAATTCAATTTACTTTTCATGTGTTTTGCTGTGACTTTTTTTCCCCTGTCCCTTTTCTCCTTTCTCCTCACTCTCTGCATTCTCCTGGGTGGAAAATGCACAGATGAGTGGATAAGGGGGTTCAGTGACATGGGACCCAGTCCTGCACCCTGTCATCTTGTGCCCCACAAGGTGTGCAAAGGAGGCCTCAGCATTAGCACACAGGTGAACATCTGGGAAAGAGGGGTCAACAGAGGAAATGTGAAGATTGGGAAGGGAAAATTTGACATGGAGCAGAATGCATCCTTAGATGAGTGGGCAAAGTATGGAGCAGACCAGCACAAGGTCTGTCTCTGGCACCTGGGGAGCGGATTCAGGCCAGTAATAGCTGCTCTGTATGTGGAATTATTCCCAACCTTCATTAGGGGCCTCTTGCATGGAGAAGTACTGTGGGGTACATGGCACTGTGGGGTACAGGCAGGAGCAGGAAAGTTCCCTTGTGAAGTCTGAATTACCCACGTTGGACCATGCTCTTACTCAGCTTTTGTGAGTCTTGGCTCTTATTCAGGTGTGCCCTGTGTGTTAACTGGATCCTTTCTTTTCTCACTCCAGAATGAAGTGAATTTAGAGCAAAAAACGAGGCAAGAAACGAGGCCTTGAAATCTCCGAAAGGTAGGAGAGACTTCAGACTGCAATGGGTATGTCACTATACCCTCCTGGGTTCTCTTTTCCTCTGTGCATCTCTCACTTATGGCCTGCTCACTGTGGCTATGTCTGCACTAGAGCTTCTGGGGCTGGAATGCTGTTACTCACAAAGAGAGATGGAAACAGAAGAAGGTCAAGTGCAGACATGGCATATGTGTGTCCTAATCCTGTCTTTGTCCTTGTACACCAGTTGTTCTGGGCACCTCGTTTTGTCACTGAGGGTTTTCCTCAATATCTTCTCTACTGCCTTTATCTTTACAGCTAAAAGTGTTTTTAAGGATTTTGGTGAAAAGGAACTGCTTTATCTTCATCCATGTGTGCGAGGGGAGACGGATATAAGGTCTTTTCACTGAATAGGATGCAGTCTCCATCTACTGTGAAGTTTTGCTGAGCTCAGGTCACATAATTCAGATGGTGATGTGCATGTTCTCCTCCTCTTCTGGCACATTTTATCTATTCAGACTGCAGAACCATGGTGATAGTGTGGAGGCATTTCTGTGCCTCCAGCAGAATCCAGGCGTTCCTGGGTTTTCCCTTTACCGGACCCTCATGGTCTGTCTTAGAAGAAAAAACCCGAGCTTCACAGTCTGCTAGAGCTGGATGGTCACTTAGTCTGTGCCTGGTAAGAGTTAGAGGTCTAGAGCCCAGGAAAATGGAAGATTATATTGTCTATAAATGCCTTATCTCCATGTCCTGGGTAAGACACTCCCTGTGCCACCTCAGAAAATGGTTACTGAGAAGTCCCAGCCATGTTGAGCCAGTTGCTGCTGTCCCTGGCTCTTCTTCCTGGCCCCAGGAGTACCACAAGTTCCTTGTGTGTCACCTGAAGAGTTCCCACTCTCTCCCCGTGTCTCTGCTCTGTACCCCCCTGCACCACCAACCATCTGGCTTCTTGCATTGCTCCCCTCCATCCCCAGGCACCAAGACAGATCTGAGGGCAGGAGAGGCCATGGGGAGGGTGGGAAGTGCTCAGCTCTGTGAGACATTACTCAGAGGTGCCTGGAGCACTCACTGTGGTGTGTGCCCTTAGAACATCCCTGCAGCAGTGGGGTCCCCCAATGTCCAGTTTTGGGGAGCTCATGGACTGAGTCCAAGCAGCATCAGAGGGCCCCAGGCTGGCTGGGGTGGGAGGGGGCCCCAAGCTGGGCTGGGCAGTGTCAGAGGTGACCGGTGGAAGGCCAGTGTTATGTAAATACTGCTGCTGTAACATGGCAGGCCTGAATGGCCCTATGCGTCCATCCATCATTGCTGAGGAACAGAAGCCTCCCTGGGAGCACGGGGGGGCCAGCAGTGTGGGGCATGCAGACACAGGCAGCATGTGCCCTACTCATAAACTGTTTGTTTTCTTTTTGTCTCTCTCGTTTCGGGGCACCCCACTGAGAGCAGCTCTCTGTTCTGTCCTTGCAACCTCTCCCCCAACCTTCCCCCCACCACTTTGGGCCTTCCTATCCTCCCTTCTTTCCCTGGCCCTTAAAAAAAATGGAGGGGAAAAAAAGGGGGGGAAAAAAGTCCCCAGTTCACATTGCGGCTTCTTTCTCTGACTTCAAAGGCTCCTCATCATTGTTTGGGATCGGCAGGCAGTGGCCCTGAAAACGTGATCACAGCCGGGCACAGTGTAGGTCACCACTGAGCGCCATGCTCCAAGTGCTGAAAGGAACAGGCAGATTCTTCCCTTTTCATGCTTCACAACCCTGGTTACAGCACTCTGCCTCGCCCGCGTGCTCCTCGCTGCATGGCTATTCTTGCTCTTTTCTCCTCCTTCTCCTCCCGCCGTCTCTCTCTCCATTTCTCTCAGGTCCCTCATTTCTCCGTTTGTTTGCTTTCATCTTGCCCCTCTCTGTGCCCGGTATCACACACTTCTCACACTTTCTTCTCTTCTTTTCGTTACTTTTCTTCCTCACTGCCTTCTGCCTGGCACTGCTGCCACTTTTCTCTGTTATGTGAATCACTATTTTATATCTCCCTTTTCTCTCTTCTGAAGGTCAGGTTGGAGGTTGATTTACTCTTGCCCCCTGTTCTTGTTTAGTAGCAGCCTTCCTCTGACATTTGCCCACATTTCTGTCTTTGCCTGTGCTATCCCACTTGCTGTGCCCAAAACTACATCAGTTCTGTAATTTCTGGATTAGTCCTAGACAGCTGACAGCCCTCCCTGCAAAGGTGTGAGCCCACTGCTTTAATGTACAGTGGGTTTATTCCCCAAAATTTAGCCTGGCCTCACATGGGGAAGCAGCACACAGTGCCTGCCATCAATGTCAGCTTCCAAACTTGCTCTTTGGCTTTGCTGGTTAACCTGAAGGAGTGAGCAGGTAGGCTTAGTGCTGTAGACGGATTTGGAAAGCCAGGCCATGACTTCTTATACATCACAGGGAAATATTTGAATCTTGTAGGTCTAACGTGGAACATGACACTGATGGTAGTGCTGGGGGCAAAGTTAGGCAGTGATAAGGCAGAGGAAAACAGTTTAAGGGGCATCCCAGAATACTTCCTCAGTGGATTTCAATGAGGGAACAACACTTCGTTGTGCTGAAGCTTCGGCACGTTTGGCAGCCCAGTGAGCCACAGCCAGATGGAAACTCCCTGCCTGCAGAACATCCTCCAGCAATATTTGGAGCTTCATTTAGCTGCAGGGGAAGAGCCCAGGACTCTGTGCCCCTCCAGCACCCATCCAAGGAGCAGCCGCCCTCTCTCCACCCCCGGAAGCAGAGATCATGGTTCTTGAGCCTCTGGTGATTTGTGAGGTTGTTTTAATGCCGAGGAGCCCACCAGGACTTGTCTCTTGCTAAATAGGCATATTAAGGGACATTGCAGCAGGGGTTATAGAGTAATAATTTGTTCTAATGAGCTGGTGTCACGTTCTCCCTGGCTGAGCTGTGCCTAGGCAGGAGCTGTGGTAGGAAGGGGCTGTGCTCGCTGACCTGTCAGCCCAGGTTAATGAAGTACTGCTCTGCTCAGGGGTCAGAGAGCAGGAGTTCAGCCAGTCAGCAGCAGCTTGGGGGGCCAGAGGGGAAGGATGGGGCTCTTCCCTGAGCTGAGTGCCCTGGAGAAAGCCTGTGCCATGCTGGAGAGAGCAGCAGGATGTATGTTATGGTACTGGGATTACCGTGCTGTGCTGGTGTCTTCAGTACCGCAGCACCCTCATCAAACTGACTGCAGGCAGAGGTGAAACTGCTACGGATGGGCACTGGCTGGGGCATGGCCTCTAGCCATGCAGGAGAGCCCAGGGAAAGGAGGCTGGAAAAGTAACAGAGCACCTCTGTTACAGATGCTTACGGACACAAGGGAATAGGTGCAGGGAAGTGACCGGTGGTGATGACCAGTGTCTTGACAGAAGTCTACAGAGAGATGGTGCTCATCCCTACCTTTGCGTGCAGAGTGTAGAAACAGCCAGAAGTTCTCTTTGTCCTTCCTGTTCCTTCTTTCTCCTCCCTTGATACTCCCCCACAGCTTGCTGAGATCCTTTGCCTTGCAAACCTAATCAGTTTCTTCCATGCCTTCTGGGTACCTGGGCAGGAAAGACACGGGAACTTTTGCCAGTCCCAACGACCACCCTTAGGGAGCAGGCTGGTGGCAGGACAGCCTGGGCAGCTGTAGTTTGAGCAGGGCTCCCCATTCTGTAGGAGAAGCTACAAACAGGGAGTCCTGGCCCAGCTGCAGCCTTGGCGGCCCATGGCCTGCCTTGCTTCTGTGAATGACACAACCCCATCTGTGCTGGGGCAGGATGGTGCCCTTGGCCACACCGAGGTCTGCAGCACAAGTCCTGTATACCATCTTCCTCCTCCTCCTCCTCCCACTCTTTGCGCCCCCTCCCCTTCTCTTTGCTTTTCCCTGTCTCCATCTCTCTCTCCCTTTCATCTACTCAGAAGGCTTTACTCTACTTCCTTGTCACCCTAATTGATTGCATTAACCTTTCAGCGTATTGGATTTCCCCAGCACCGTGCAGAGAGCACTGTGCAATATGCTTATAATCCTGGCTGTAATGGACAGGGAGCAGTCAACGAGCCCCTGCTCCAACAGGTTCTGCTGACAACTTCTTCTAAGGGAGGGGGAGAGGAGTGAACCAGTGGGACCTGGGGCATGGCTGTCCTGCAGCCTGTGCAGACCCAGCCTCAGTGCTCCCCCTGAGAAGGATTGTGTTAGCTCATGAGAGTGGAGTCCTTGGAAAAGGAAAAGGATACAGCTTGGGAAGCAGGGAGGACCTATTACTGTAATTTTTCCTAGTGTCTGAGCACCATTCTTCCCTATCTCCTTGGTCTACAGTTTTCTTCCATCTGTTCAATACTAAATTAATGTACGCTTTACATTTAGGCACTTGTTGATAGTGGCAGGATGAGAAGATAGTATCATACAATCTTCCTGTTTTCACATCATGCTTGCCTCTGCCTTTTCCTTTAGGATGAGGATACAAGGGAGATGGACACTTTTCCTTGGACTTCAAAGAAAAGCATAGGAATATTATGTCGATGAGAAAGACAGTGCCTAGGTGCAGAGAGATCAGGAGACAGAAGCCCTGAATTACATCTTAGGCTTGGCCTTGGATAAATCCTTTCACTCTCTAGTACCTCATTTTCACTCAGGGTGCTGATCACTTCATAGGCCTTTAGTTCAAGTAACTTCAACTTGTTAAAAGCAGTTACTCTGAAGGTACCCACTCTCCCAAGGGGATGTTTAGAGCTGGCCATTAGAAACTTGGTAAGTTCCTGACCACACCAGAAGGAGGGGACAGGGCTGCACTGTGCAAGGTAAAGGTAAATCCCCAGTTTTTTCCAGGAAGGAACACAAAATGACAGGAGTCAGAGGGAGGAAAAGCTTTATTCTAGACAATCATTCAAAAAAGTGAGAGGTTCATTAAAACCCAGAATATAATTAGGGTAGGAACTTTATTTTTAGGTTAAATAGAGAAGAACTAGGAGCAGGAAGCAATGGATGAGAAATTTCAAACCAGCTAGAGAAAAAGCATGAGGGAGACCAGCACCTCCTAAATGGAAGGGTAAACAGGCACTCCGAGGCATTAACTTAATTGATTGTTCTGCAACAGGCTGAACGCTGTGTTACTCTGTCACCGTGGCAACAACCCAAAAAAATTGTCAGCCTGTTTGGATGAAGTGAAGCGAAACATTCTCTAATTTGCGGTGATCCGGGTGTTTGTTTTCCTTCCGAAGAGGCGGGGGCTCTATTGATCTATTGTTTGCACAGAACTTTTTTTTTTTTCATGGTGATACAGGGAAAGCAGGAACCCTGGGGTGTGCTCCTGGGGCAGGTGAGGCAGCAGGGGTGTCTCTGCTGTCTTTCCACAGATCTGCCTTTGCAGGGTGGCCATGCGGAGCCAGCAGAGGCTCCAGTGGTAGGAACAATCCTGAAGAAGCTGGAGGGCAGGGGAAAGTGGGTGTGAAGAATTTGTGCCAAAAGTGTTTGGCTGTGATAAACTTGTGCCAGGGCTACTGCTTTGGTCCATCCTGTTCTCATCCCTTTGGACTCTTGAGGTTCACAGAATCATAGAACCATAGAGTGATGGAATATCCTGAGCTGGAAGGGATCCACATGGGATCATCAAATCCAGCTCCTGGCTCTCCCCTGGGCAACCCCAAAAGTCACACCAGTTCTGTCTGTGTTGCAGTCTCTGGTGTCAGGTGGAGTCAGAAACAACTGCCTCAGGGACAAGAGCAGCTCTGTCCCCCTACCATCTCCCTTTCCGGATCCATGCTATTCTATGTTATGTGTCTGTGAATGGCCTGACTTGTGGGAACGTATCTTTGCACACTTGGGGGAGTGACAAGAATTGTGTTTATCCTTATCCCACGGCTGTGGGAACATAACAAAGTCCCTGCTTTGAGCTCTTTGTTACAGCAGAGATGAAATCCCTGGGCCAAAGGAGGAGGGATTTTGTCTCCTAGGATATGGGGTAGTCTGCTCCAGGGGACTGTGAGGAATGGGAGATGGGGATGGCCTCAGTGGGATGGGTGACTTGCTGCAGGAACAGCTTAGAGCAGAGCCAGGGGAGCCATGCAGATGGGAAGAAGTACCACAAGCTGTGCAGCGACTTGTGCACCTCACCAGCTCTGTCTGGCCCTGCACAGCCCTGGGATGCCACTCGCTGTCAGCACATGCTTGGTTTCAGAGTGAAATGTCTGCAGCACTTGCTTCAGCTGGGAATTGTTCATCAGAATGGAAAGTGCAGGGGGCTAGGGAGGAAGCCCACATGGCCAGGGCTGAGCAGCAAGGCCTTGTGCCAAAGATATGATGCCAAGAGTTGGGGGCTGTGGCAGGGGAGGAGAAGGCTGGCAAAAAGGTGCCTTACACATCTGCAGTGGGGGGAACAGGCAACAGTGGCTGAGAGCCAGTGGGAGGGTGAGTGGCAGAGGTGGTTCTGGGCCAACAAAGGAGTGCAGAGTTTCCTCATGACAGGGGATCAGTAGGGGGGACAGGCTTGACCTTCCTTGTGCTTGGCCCTGCAGAGAAGTTCCACTCTCTTAGGGGTTTTCTGGACCCTTGAGGTCTTTGGTCACCCTGGGGGCAATTCCATGTTTCCCATACAGGGTAATCATCCTCACTCCTCCTTGGCAGTGCCCCAGCCCATGCACAGCTGCTGCACAAGGGCTGTCTAGTTGATCCCTAAGTTTTCAGGGAGAGCTGTGGAATATGTTTGTCAGCTGGACAGTTGTTGCTTTGTGGGGCATGCAGGGAGAAAACCCCACAGTATATTCCTGTGTTCTTCCTGCCTCCCTCCCTGCTCCTTTCTCTGTTGTCTTAGGGGGTTTTCTTCCTCTGTTTGTACTGGTTTTACTTTATCACCCTTTCCCCCTTCTCTCTCTCTCTTCCCCTCTCCTCTGTTTCATTCTTTGCATCCAGTTTTTAACTTTTCTGCTCCGTTCCTTGTTTCCTCAGTGTAGATGTGGGTTGGGGATAAGTGACTATGGCTGGTGGGTGAGCTGTGTTCAAGGCTCTGTGTCCCACTGGGGCATCTGCCCCATGCTCCTGGTGGGTGTGTGTGGGTGGGGGCACCATGGGCATGGCAGAGAGGAGTGCTGGATGTCTCCTGGGAGAAAGCTGAGCTGCCAGTGAGAGTTTGGTGGTTATCAGTGTCAGCAGAAGCTAAATAACCCCGTAACTGGTATGAAGGTGAATTCACGGTCTAGTGAGCACTGAAAATATGAAAGGGCTCTGAGACAGGCAAAGTGTGGAGAGGGGAATACAGCTCGCCCATGGCTCAGGGAGGGGTGTGTTGCTGGAGCAGCGCAAGGACATGTTCTGATGCCATCCAGATCATCAGCCATGGCAAACTGCCTTTTGCAGGGGGCTGGACAGGACAGGAGGGTGCTCAGGACTACAAGTTCAGAGACAAATGAGACATGCACACATTGACATGGCAAGAGCACCCTCAGAGAATGTCTGTGGACAGCCACGTCTGACTGCACAGCCCTGGACACACGTGGCCAAGTGCCCACACGGTGCCACAAGGCCATGCACGTCCCTGTGCACAGATGTGCAGACAGCCATGCCCACGCAGGCAGGTACACACCTCTCTCAATGTTGTCCTGCATGGAGATGCTTCCACAGCTCTGTAAACAAGGGGTCACAGCCACGCCCAGGCTGCCAGTGCAGTGCTCTGCCGCCTGTGTCAGCTCGCAGTCATGCCAAATTCCTTTTTGGTGTAACTCCACTCCAGTCAGGCAGCACAGACGGATTTATCCCAGCATATCTTGGATGTCTGTATGGTTACCTGCTCTGAGCAGGAGGAGACTTGCGGGAAATCTGTTCTCCTTCCAGCTGGGAGAGGCTGATGCCTTGGAGAACCAGAAGATGTGCAGAGAGGAAACCCCCTTCAGCTCTTCACCTGGAGCTGGTAATCTCCTCATACCAAATCCCTGGAACAGTGGAATTGCATTTGAAGTTCAGCCAGTGGTGATTTAGTGTTAGACATTTGCAAAAGAGACTTTGATTAATTCGTAGTAAAATCAAGTAGCACTTGAGTGCCAGCACCACATTGCAGGGTGAGACAGCGACCAAGGTGCGCGCTGGGAAGGCTGCCAGGTGCCTGAGCAATCCCCACGGAGGTGGCAGCACCATCCAACCCACAGCCTCTCCCTGCTTGGGCTTCTTAATTATTAATTTATTTTTCTCCCTTCCTTGGCAAAAAAATACTGTTTGGTAACGACCTCAAATTGCAAAATGCTGATGATTTGGAGAATGTGTCACAGAAGCTCCAGGGTGATAAAGGGGAGACGAATCCCAGCCAACAATCCGGCTCAGCCAGTTTGCCTATTTATTAAAGAAAAAGCCCAGATCATTAACTTTTTTGTTGTTCTGTTTGCGGGCAACTCCCTGCTGGCAACTTTCGGGTGCCCAGTAAATTAAACCAAGTATCGGCCTCGTTCAGGGCAACCTGAACTTCTGTTTAGAGCTGTGAGAAAACTGGCTTCGTTTATGTTAGCACGTGAATAAAACCTTTAGGGTACCATGCAAAAGTGCTCTCTCGCATAAAAGCAGTGTCAGAAAATCCTCACTCTTGCTGCCTCATGGAGGGTCAGATATTGTAACTGGAGAGCTGAGCTTCCCTTCTCCTCCCACTGCTTGTTCACACAGTTAATTGCCCCTCGACACCTCACTGTGCCATGCTGGTCCCCAGAGAAGCAGGGCTGGAAGAGAGCATCTGTAGGCAGAGGCTTTGTTGGTTTCCCCGTTTGCCTGCTTGGTTTAGTTGTTGAATAAAGAACAGTTTAGGGATGGGCTTGCCTGCCTGATGCCTCTGTGAACTCCGAGAGTTCCCTGTGCTATCAGGGAATGGTGATTACGTCCCCCTCCTCTGGAACATCCCACGTGTTCACTGAAGTAGTGCTTCAAGCTAAATCAGTTTGCTGAGGGCTCCAGCTTCCCTTAATTCAGTGTCAGGACCAGGCTTGCATGGCCATTATTCAAGAAGTTTTATCAGAAGCACAAAGCTAGCATCTGCCCTCCTGCTTCCCTCTGGGCATCACCAGCTCTCCTGCCCTGGCTTTGGCACACCGAGACTCGAGGGACTGCCTCACCGAGCCCATTTGCAGGCAAAACTCGTTCCAGCTCCTAGAGAGCCTCGGCTGTTTCACCGGGAACACGGTGCTTGTCACTAGTGCCTGGCACAGCAGCTCAGAAAATCTGCCAGAACCGAGGAGCTCGTGTGGGAAAAGGGAGCAGAGACACTGCCCAGATTGCTGGCCTCTCCCCTTCCCTCTTCCAACCCAGCTCAGCTGAACTAGGGCTGGATTTTAGGTTTTAATCTCAGCTGATATCCACACACTTTCTCCCAGAGGTAGCCACCTTCTTTCTAGGCCTGGTTCATGTCCCTCCACACTCATTTCTCTGGTGAAGCCTGCCCAGACCCGTGTTCACGTGGATGCTGATGGGAGGAGAAGGGTATTTTTCAAGGTTTCTGCTGAGTTTTTTTCTTCTGAAATATAAGGATGTGCAATTTTTTTAGTTTCAATTTAGCATTGGAGAATTTTATAATTTAGTAATTAAAATCTCTGATAGGCTTTAGAAATTGCAGCTAATTGAATTTAATGGGAAGATGATTTTCAATTTTATTTGATTACCCGGACCCCTGGCATTGGTATTTATGGGAAAAAAATGGGAAATGTGCTGTGTGGGCTAAGATGGCATAATTGAATTAGGGCTAATCGGATTTCTTCGTCATGAATTTCACTATAATTTTCCTATAATTTTCCATTAGATATCTAGTTTACAAATATTCACAAAGAAATGAAGCTCTTTCGGAATGGAGATTGCTGGCTAACAGGATTACAGGGACGATAGCTCGGCACTGCCAGCCCGGGCTCCTTCAGTAATGCAATCGCTGCGTCTGCCTCACACTTACCGCCCGCCGCTGCTCCCGCACCCCGGCCCTCTGCCAGGGCTCCCGGGGCTTCCGTCGGGGCTGAGCAGCCTCTGCACGGCCAGCGGTGACACACGGCTCCTGTGCCAGCGGTGACACACGGCTCCTGTGCCCCTGCACGGCCGGGTCCCTGTGCCATGGGTGACACTCGGCTCCTGTGCCCGGCACACGGCTCCTGTGCCATGGGTGGCACACGGGTCCCCGCCGGGGCTGTGCGTGTCCCCTCGGCGTCGTGGCGTCCCCGCCTCGCTCAGAGCCACTCGCAGGCCTGCTGGCACATCCCCTGTGTCAGCAGCGTTGAAGTTCAGGCTGCCCCGCAGCACAGGCAGGGCCAGCCCAGGTGGTCACTCGTGTGCTGCATCTCGGGCAGCTTTGGGAGCGCCCCCACCGCCCCTCGCGTACGAGGGGACGCTTCCCTTCCGTCTCTGCGCTCTGATGAGGATCCTGCTGTCACATCCCAGAGGAGGAAGAGCAGTCAGTCCCCACTGTGTGCAGTCCTGGGTCTGCTGCCCATTTCTTGCCTCCTCCATCATCTCCCCTCATTGTCACTTGTAAGGAACGAGTGACTGCTGCTCTGGGGACAGTCCCTGACTGTACCTCTGTACCTGCCTCAGTGCCCCGCATGGAAGCAGGGGTGCCATGGCCTCTGCCTGTGATGGGGCAGGTAGAGCAGAGCAGACAATATGCCAGGTTCCCTCTGCCTTCCCTCCTTTCTCCTCTTGCCCCTGCCCAAGCCACATCAAATCAGAGTGAATTTATGGAGACCAGCCCTACTCCACAGTGTCGGAGTCCTGTAAAATCCAGCCAGTTTCTGGACCTGCCCCATCTCTGTTACTTGTTGGGCTGCATGTTTGGAGCCTTTACCAATCTGCCCAGCCCATGTCAAAACAGAGTTGCTGGGGGAGCAAGTCATTGCCCTTTGTGGGGTTCAGGGTGGTATTTGCTGGTTTTGCAGGCAGAGCACCTGCTTTTGAGTGCCAGGTACCTTCCCTATTGGATCTGATGCCTGGGTACGACTATGCCCTTACCTCCTCACCCCGAAATCCCCAGGCTGCACTTTTAATTGCTGCAGTAAATTGTAACTAATTGTTAGTGCATTCAAACCCCTGCCACTCCTTCCCCCCAAGTGTTCTGGGCCCCTGTGGAGCACAAGCCGTGTGCGTTGAGTGCCGTATGGCCTGTTCCCAGTACAGTCATTCCCTCTGGGCAGTGGTCAAGAGATGAGCAGCATTGGCTTCCAGCAGATGCTGGAAGCAGTGGAGTGCCTGGGAAAGCAGTAGCTACATGGTGGGGAGCTGGTGTCAAATTGTTTGAGTAAGGCCAAAGGAGCAGTAAATGGCTCCCAGCAGAGCCCTCCCCAGCACACTGAGACTTAGCACAGCTGCTTTGGCAGGGGGTTCTGGGAGCCATGTGCCAATAATGTGATTGAAACTGAATTGAGAAGGAAGGAGGGAAAGAAAAGGAAAGAGAAAGAAAGCATGGATTGTCTGCTCCTGCCACCCAGGCCCTGAGGCCTCTGGGCACCTCCCTTGACGAAACAGAAATCAAACAAAATTACAGAAATAGGGCAAGAGCATTTGCCTAATAGACTCCCCAAGCAGGAGCAGGAGGAGGGGCACAGCACTGCCAGATCTCCAACCTGCAATCTGAGAGCCAGCGCCCTGATCCCACATGAATCCAGAGTACAGTCCCAGGCCCCCAGGCCAGCTCCAGCTAAGGAGGGAGAAACTGCCAAGAAAATGGGCTAAGCATAAAAAACAAAGGTAGAAGAGACACAAAAAGGGGGATGTCCCACATCTCAGTGTGACTCACCCCCTGCTCAGCCCTGGCACACTGTCTGCGGGGAACGCATTAAACTGTAATAATAATAAATTAATCATCCTTCCCCCTCCCATTGCACTTTTCATCTGAGGATCTCTGAGCACCTGGCAAACATTAATTACCAAGAGCTCCTGATGCCCCTGGGAGGGTGGAAAGGGACACACGGAGATCTCTTCACCTGCCATGGAAGGACAGACGTGGCTGGAGCGGACAGGGCAGCTCTCACAGGGCACAGAAGCACAGTTCAGAGCAGGGTGAGGAGTGCTGCCTTCCCTTGAGTGCTCCTGGAGAGCACGGGGTCTGGGAGCCTCTTCGCGCCAGGGCACAGTCAGAGGCAGCCTTTCCTTAGAGTGAATCCATACCCTGGAGGGATAAGGGAAGGAGGGGAGATGCCCTCATGGGGGGCACAGGAGCAGAAAGCTCCAGAGCCCTTGAGAGAGGAAAGAACCGACTTCCCTTGGGTAAGAGGCAAAGGAGGGAGTATGGGGAAATAAAACCTGATCCTGTGACAGGAGATCGCTGAGATAGGAAATCAGGCCTTGCCATTGCGTCAGCTGCAGGGCGTGGATTTCACCTGAAAAAACACCTTGGCAAGTTGTTCCTGCTAGGAGGAGTGGGAGGGACAGTGGGAAGTCTGTGGAGGGGATCCTCCAGGTGTATTTAGGTTGTGTATGTGGGTTCGTGTGTGTCATGGTGTACGGATATGTGTGTATTTGAATGTCAGGGAACACAGTATCATTTTCTTTGTGGAGGGCATATGCATGTTGCATGTACATACTGGGATGGGAGGGGTGGGGTTGTATACTGATGTGTGAACGTGCTCAGCTCGGTGCACGTAGAAGAACAGGTTGAGAGGGTCTGTGGGGATATGTGTGTGTAGTCACATATCCACGTTAAAAAGTGTGAGGAGTTGGAGATACAGCTGGGGCCCACTCTCTCAAGGAACAGTGGTGGTGAGCAGAACTCCCACTCCTTAGTATTTAAGTTCACAGGAGAAGCAAAAATGAAGAAATCTGACACAAAGTGCAGTGAGTTTACGGGGCCTGTCAGCAAACCGAAACCTGGGAAGAAGTGTTGAGTCCAAACTGAGCTATTACAGAGCCTGCACAAACAATTCTGGTTCTGTCCATGACTTCGCAGGGTGGGATATTCGATGGCAGGTGCTGCAGTGCCTGACTCAGGTGCAGGGACCAGAGCAGGCTCTGGATTATGGGTGATGTCAGCTGGGCTGGTGCCTGCACTGGGGCTGAGTGAAGTGCAGACAGGCAGGATTTTAAAGGCAACACCGGGTGACAGTGCTGATCAGAGCTGATGGCGTGGTTAGAAACCAGTGAGTGGGGAAGGCAGGGCAGTGCTGATAAAATGTTGCCCTTGTCTCTCAAAGCAGGAGCTTGACTGTGCCAGGTGGGAAGGTGAGTCCCATACAGGGCTCTGTGCAGGAGTGCTGCTTGGCTGGCAGCCCCCAGGCAGGGCACACTTGCCTCCTGCCTGACACTGCTGTCCCCACGTGCTTCCTGGCCTGGAAGGTCCCTGGGTGGCTCTGTTTCACTAGACTTTGTTTAGATTTTTTTCTGAGAGAAGCCAGAATATTTGTGGTTTCCACAAATGACTCCCCTCCCCTCTTCCCTCTCCCTGCCCTCTGGCCTGCTTTGCTGCCTGTGCGTTTTCCCATGCAAATGCAGCACTGCTGAGGTGATGAGCTGCAGTTGGAGTTGCGTCTCTGGGCTCAGGACACTGGGTGCAGCACATCCTGGTGCATGGAGCCAAACACACCTGGGCACCTTCCAGCCCTGTGACTAACCTGTCCAGCCACTTCTGGCGAGTCACTTCCCTCACCAGTGCCTCAGTTTCCCCATCCCTAGTGGGGTAATGATGCTGGCCTCCTTTGGGAAGCACATTAAGTTCTGCTTATAAAAAGGATTTAAGAGCTGGTAAGTCCATAGGCAGCTCCATGTGAGCCCCGGTGAGGAGCACAGCTCTGCCAAAATCCTGGAGCCAAACGTGGTGTGTTCACAAAAACAGCCTACAACCTGCTCAAAATACCTATTTAATCAGGTAAATAATCTGCTCGTTTGTTTTAAAGAAAGAGGCTTATATCTGTGTTTACCCAACACGCCTCTCAGAACCTCCCTCGCATTCTTTGCTACTTAGAAAAATAAAGCCACAAAAAATGAGGAAATTCACTGCAAAAGGGCCCCCTTCCTCCCCCCCTCCCGTGGGCCCGGCGTTCAGGGGTAGAGCGGCGTGATCTTCCTGAGGGCCATTGGGCAAGATGCGTCCAGGGTTGTGACACCCGCAGGTGGCGGCCACCAGTGCCCCGAGGGCTCCAGTCCTCCCCGGTGCGCGCTCCGCGGCCGAGCCCGG
>JAHLSL010000203.1:2050540-2087067 GCA_025920805.1 Petroica traversi
GCCGGCTGGAGCCCTGCCCGCTGCCCCGCGGGGCTGCCCCGGCTCGGGGCTGCCCACCCCACGCCTTCCCTCCCCAAAAAAGAGACCCTCCTTCGCCTCGGAGGTGTTGTGGGTGCTCAGCCTTGCCACCGCTGCGCCCAGGTAACTCGTGGGGTTTGGTCTCCGGCATGGGAACTGGGGCTGCAGTGAGCCCTGGAAATGAGGATCGGGGAGATCTTTTTAAGTCAGCATTAAGGTCTGTGTGTGGGTGAACCCGTCTTGTCATGATCTTGGGGCAAAGACCTGCCCCATAATCACCACCTCTAACCCTTCTCTACTTGGGCCAGTTTATCTCCCTCAGTTGCTGCCTCTTGAATTCTCTCCAAGCCCTCAGGCAGTGACTCTCCAGAGGCAGTGCCCGAGGGCTGCTCATACGAGCTGCCAGCTGGCAGAGGCAAGTCCAGAGGGGTTTCTTTCCCAGAACGACTCGGTGTGTGGGGTCTGACAGTCTGGTCCTGCTGAGGGCTTTCTCAGCTCAGTCGATCTTTGCATGGATCTTCTAGGGCCAGAAGTATTAATAATGGTTAAGGGCTGAAAAGAATTTGTGGACTGAGTCCATCTGCGCGGGAATGTGGCAAGATGCTCCCTACATGTGACTTTCTGCGAGTCTGGTTTTAAATACCTTGACTGACTGGGTACTTGTCACTTCCTTTGGGAAACTCTTCCCCAGCCCAATTACCCTTGGTATGAGATTAGAGGAACTGACCTCAGAATGAGGACCAAGACTCCTATGGTAAATGGGAGAGGAGTACTGAATTTCCCACTCAAAGGGTCATTTTATGTCTTTGTCAAATCACTGCTGTTGTTTGAAAAGCCCAGTGGATAGAAACACCTTCTTTGGGCTGGTGGCAACTTTATTTCTTTATTTTTTGACCAGATTTCTGGGGAGACACTGGCTCAGTCAAGGCTGGTGTCATTCCTGAGCTCATGCTCTTCAGAAGGTTCCCAGGCAGGTGGTTTGGGTGTTCCTGTCCCTTTCCACTAACTCCATGAGATACTCGTTGGGTGGAAAGCATTCAAGGGCTTAAGCCTACCAAGTGAAGATTGTTCCTTGGGAGAAGAGTTTAGCAGGGCAGGCTTTAACCTTTCCGTCATGGAATAAGCAGCGCCCAGCTATTGCTTGGAGAACATTCTTCAAAGCTGCTTCAAGTCCAGAGGAGCGCTTCTACTTCTTGGGCACTATAGAGAGATAACTCACAGAAAGACCGGAAAGTTAATCTCTGAGATAAACTTCTGTTTCCTCACCTGCTCTCTGTCTGCTGGCTCTTATGAGTCCTTCTAAACCAGGTCTGTCACTGACAGAGTGGGGTCCACTAATGTGGGTAGGTACTACACCATTCTGCTCTGAGACACAGAGTCCCAGAGGAAGAGGCAACTTGTACTGAAGCTGTCTGGGAATGGCACAGATACTGGCGGGGATCAGATATTTAATGTGTGGTTTCCATATTACCAGTTTCTCTTTCTGTTTTCCTGATCTGTTTATGCTTCTACCCAGAGTCCTCTTTTCTGAAATTGGAAAGTACTATCTGAGCTCGGAATTTATCTCAGGGCTTTGCCTACACAGCCTTTTCTGTCCCGCTTTTTGCACTTGGCCGTCCTCACAGCAAGAGCCTTTGTGGTCACTTTGACTCTCCCTCTGACATCACATCAGATGCTGTGCAGCTACGATTTAGGCGCCCTCTGAAAAGTTGGTTGAAAGTGTGGGGAAAGTAATGAAAAGTCCTGTGGTGGGTGAAGGTAACCAGTGCTGCATCTCCCACCTCCACCTGAGCTCCTTCCCTCCCTCCCAGCATTTGAAGGTGCAGCCGTTCCCGAGGCTTAGAGAGCTCAGGTGCCACCCAGGGCTCAGCTCCCAGAAGTGCTGACATTGCAGAGCCTGTGCTGGCCGATCCAGCTGAGGTTTGGGAGAACCAATGTCCTCGTCCTCAGCTGCACTTTGCAAAGCAAAGAGGGGGCAGAGGAGGCTTGGCTGGAAGCAGGGGAGGGGCAGAACCTCCAGCCAAAAGTCCCACGCGGTGCAGTCCCCTCCCCTCCGGTTCAATGCGGACTGGATCAATTTGGACGTCTTCAGCAATAAAAAATGCCGATGTCGTCCTAATTCACTAGGCCCCGAGATGACAGCAAATTTACATTTTTTAATTAAACTAGCAGCCAGTTTTTATGAGAGGGGGCTGGGTTATGCAAATCAAATGGTTGTGTACGAAAGATTAGGAGAGTTTGGGAATAAATTCCACAAATGCTAATAAAAAAAAAGAGAGAAAATGAGAGGGGGGAGAGAGAGGGACATTGTTCCATTAGCCCCTTTTAGGCTGATTTCCCTAGGGAGAAAGCTATGGGGGGTGAGAGATGGAGGCAGCTTTCAGAGACAGGTAAAATCCATTTCGAGGATTGAGAGCCCCTTGGACCGGGACCTTGTTGCTCCCTGTTTCCTCTCTGAGGGCTCACAGGGGAGATGGAGGCAGAAATTGGTGACAAAAGAAAAACTTGCTGGTTTCTAATCCCCATTCCTGCTTGACCAGTGATCTACAGGCTGGAGCAGCAGCAGGGACTGGCTTGAGAATGTAGATGGTGCTCAGGTGCTGGAGGGGCACAGTGGGTGAAAGGCTGGGCCAGGTCACGGTAGGGCTGCAAGAGGGTGGATGTGGCAGGGTGACAGGGCAGTCTCTGGATGGGCAAAGCCCAGGGGCTGCACAAAGCTTCTCCTGTCTTTGGGCTGACAGATGGTCACAGAGCAGGGCTCAGCTGCAAATGATACCTCGGGGCTTCCTCTCCTTTGTACAGCTCTTGTGGGTGGGCTCCTGGTCCCTGGCAGGAGCTGCTGGTTGGAACAGGGGTGGTGCTGATCACAGGTGAGGGGCTAGACTGCTCTTCCATGTAAGCATAGGCTTTATCTGCAGAGCAGAGTGTGTTTTGGAGAGGGATGGTGATGCTTTTCCCTCATCCAAACTGTGGAGCCCCTTGTTGCCCATCCGTAGAGCTCTCAGAGGCTCAGTCCAGCTCTCTTTCCAGTGCATTATCCTGGCACCAAGTCTTCATCCCCTTCTCGAGGGACTTTCCATCTTTCTTCATGTGGTGATTCCAGAAAAAAAAGTTTATCAAGTCCTTTCAGAAACAAATAGTTACAGTGAACCAAAAACATGTGTTTCACTCATGTGAAATATGTTCTTGTGTAGTTTCCCAAAGAATTCCAAGTTCTCGTTGCATTTGGGAGTTAGGTGTGGTGGCTAGGTACCAAAGCAATTGTTTGCTCTGCTATGGAGAAACAAAACCAGAAAATTTCTGGAGGCTGGGAAACTGCTTAAAGCTTCCAGTCCTAAGGCAGTTTCATGCTTGGAATAAAAGCTGAACAGCCCATGTAGGTTGGCAAGGGAAAGGGTGGAGAACAGGAGATACAAGGGAAAAGGATGGGAAGACTAAGGTCACTGGGTGCATTTTATGACAATCCCCTGAGGATTTGGTGCCTCACTGGAGAGCTTTGCCACCCATTTCTGGTTTTGGGGTGTGAAATGATGATTCACCAACATGCTCATGTTTTTCTTTGGAGAGGTGACATTTTAGCAGAGGCTCTCTTGTGAAATCAGAAAAAACACCAAGCTCTGCTGGAGCATTTCTGGAGGTGTTCCCCACACCCAACACCTACATCCCCGTCTCCCTGTCCTGAACATGCACCTCTACCCCAGACACTCACCCACCTGCACACTCCTGGACACTCACGTGTTGTGGTGTGCTGAACTTCATGTTCCCCAGGTTGCTCTCTCCAGACATTGCCGTAACGAACACTCTGGTTCTGTGCACTTGCATCATGTTGCCATGAGTGAATCTTTCCTGTGAACAAGAGGAGAGGAGCGTGGTCTCTGCCCTGTGTGTGGGTGTCTGGGTGCTCCCACCACCCTGCTATGGAACCCCCCCTGTTCTGCTGCTGGGGCAAACGATGGCCTTGGCATCAGCTTGGTCCAAGCTCAGACAGGCGGTTGTACAGGGGATTTTCGTAACATGAGTTTTCTGAGCTGAACTAGGGCCAAGTTCAGCCTAAATCTAACAAAGAGCTCCAGAACAGGTCTGTGAGACATGGCAGAGTCTGAGGATTTGGTGTAGGATGAATAACTCCTAATCTATAAAGTGGGCATAATGATACTCCCTGGAGCAGCCCAGAGCCAGGGCTGGGCGCTCAGGGATGGAGATAAGTGAGTGAGGCCTGGCTGCCGTCCATGGATGGGTGCGGGGGTCGGGCAGGAGCTCTCCTCCCTCCAGCTGGGGTGGGGTGCCTGGGGTGTGGGAGAGCTGAGCCCGCTCCCACTTTCGGGGAGCTTCCCGGGAGCTCCTGTGCCCACCTGCCCCGTGGCACATCTGGCTGCAGCCGCAGCGCCGCGGGCTGGGAGCAGCCCTGGGTCCAGGGTGGGCTGCCCTGGACCTGCGAGGGGACCTCTCCTGGGCTGTTCTATTGGAATGGTGCAGTGGTGTCAGCCCTGCTCCCAAAACTGGATGGGCCAGGGCAGAGCAGAGGAAGAACCAGGAACTTTCAGCTTCCATACATGGGAAACTGTCAAAAGCCAGGTAGCAACACCAGCTTTTGTCTGGTATTTCCAGAAAAACCCGGCAGGACCTGGCATCCCAGGGCATAATTTATTATGGAAAAATAAAATAATAAAGTACCAATCCCTTTGAGGCCTGAGTCATAGAAGCATCTTCTCATTAAAGCAGCTCCACCTCTCTGCCTGGTGTTTGCCAGCTCCATGCTTGTATGAATCCACTCCCTGAACTGCCTCGCCCAGGGCAGCCCTCCTCCTCCTCCTCCTCCTGCTGCCTGTGCTTCCCCAGCACCCCTTCCCCTGTCTGGAGGAGCACGAGCAATTCCACATCTCAAGCCAACTTCTCCCTAGGCCCCCCATCTTTGGGCCAGGTGGGTGTTTTGTTGGTGTGTGTTGTAGACAAATGTCTTCATCTTTTCACCCACCCACCTCCCACTCCTGTGCTATCAAGTTCTCTGGGCATGGCCCTGGCTCCCACATGCCCTTCTCCTGGCCATGTGGTGTGAAGGTGTGTGTGGTATCTTTCCATGGCTCGAAGCTCTCTTCCAAGTGGCCCTGTGCAAGCAGGGAAAGGAGAGGAAGCAGCTCCTGGAGTAATGACCATCTGCATGTCCCGAAGGCAGGCAGCAGATGTTAGCAAAGGAGGACCGGATTAGAAGAGGGTGAAGGAACAGAGGTTGGGGAAGGGGGGTCTGATTTTTCTTCTCGATTGCATATTAATATTTTTAACTGAAGCTCAGTAGGACAAGAATCCCAGTTCTGCAAAGTTGATCCATGCACTTGGAAACTTTAGGGGAAAGCTCCTTTGCTTGCTCTTGCTGTGTTTTCTGTCACTCACTCTTGCTTTTCTCAGCCTTTTTTATGCTGCACTATTTAACTTTTTTTACTAAATAGCTTTCCTTTATGTCTTCCTTCCTTTCTATATTCCCACAGACCTGTCACTCTTTGTCACTCTCCTGGACTTCCATTCTGTCTTTGATTCTGTCCTGCTTTCCCTTTCCTTCCCCCCCCCTTCCATTGTCTTACTCTGTTTTTCATTTTCCCATTTGTCTGTGGGCTGATATTCAGATGAGCAAACTTCTTCCAGTTAGAGGAGGTCATGAATATTAGGATTTTTCTATCAAACAATGAAATATGGCTCAAATTACCCTAAAGAATAGGGCCCTTTTCATAAACCACCTGCTGTTTTTTTTGAAAGAAAGCACAACCACTCGCCTGTGTGCTGCAAGCAGTTGTCTCACATCTCTACCTCGCCAAGCTTTGCCGTTCCAATTTCTTCTGCTGAATTTGTTGCTCTTGGTGGAGTAAGTCTGCTCTTTCCAGACTGCCAGCACCCAATGAGTCTGGGTTTGGACAGGTTGGGACAGGATGGGGATTCTGGCAGGATCCTCACTACTTTAAATGTTGGTTTGTGATTGTGCTTTTTTGATTGCGGTGAGCATATTTTAGGGTTTTATTTTTGTTTTCGACAAACAAACATTTTGGTCTGAAACTCATTTGGTCTGAACCTCTCAGCTTTACTGAAGGATCTCATTCAGATGTTGGAACCCAGCAGGGCATGGAAACACATGGGCCCCGCACCTTCTCCTTGTGTTGCTGGTGTGGACCAGCCATTGCTCTCCCGCATGAGGAGGCTGTGATGGAGGTGACCTGCTCAGGCCTGGGCACCATCCCAGGCTGTGGGCATTTCCTCCTGGCTGTCGTGGTCCTGTTCCTTTCCCCTGGCTTCAGAAAAGGAGCTCTGAGCACAGTGGCCACAGCAGGCTCTGGGAAAGCCAAGTTTGTGGTGCACGAGATGCTCCATTCCTTGTGGTCCTGGCCTTGCTTAACTGGACCGTGCAGAGTCTTTGCCAGGGCAGCCCCAGCACAGCTTGGCCGCTCAGCAGGGACATGGAGAGAGGTGGAGCTGTGCCCCAGGGACCTGAAGAACTGCAAGCAGAGGAGCCTCTGTGCTCCCTTGGGAGCTGTTGCAAGACAGGCATGGGTAATGCCAGAAACAGGGACAACAGAGGATACCAACTTGTCTCAGACTTGTGTTTTGTTTTCAGTCCAGCCTATTTATACTCTTCATAGTTGCTATTTTTTCCCCAGTTACATGAATGTGTCTTGTCCTCGCTGGCTTCCATCTTCGCTCAGCAAGCCTTGCCATTTTCTGCGTGTCTTTGCTGGGAGGCTCCGAGAACCTTCCCTTCTGGGCAGAGATCACTCTTCTCTGAGGAGGCACCTCTCACAAGTGTGCTTCTTTCAGGAGCTGGTCCAGCCCTTCCACTCTCTGCCACCTGCATTTCCCTGGACAGAAACTGCACACGCAGCCTGGGCTGTGTGAACACGGAGTTTGTTTTGCCAGGGTGACCTGTTTAATCATCTCATTTTCTGGTGGCCGTTTATTCCTCGTTTCCACGGTTACAGCCCCATTAAGAGGAGAAGCAATAAGGCAGCGAGTCAAACAGGTAATAAAAACATTAAAGCCATGTGCACACTGGGAGGGAGGGAGGGTGAGCAGCACTCAGTGAGACGAGACAGCCGTGCCAGGGAGACAGAGGGGTCACAGAGCCTGTGCCAGTGTGGTGACACCCGGCTCTGTGCCCAGCCTCTGTAGGGGCCTGGCGGCCAACAAAGTGTCCTGCAGCACCCCACAGCACTCTGCCCTGCTCTGTGGAGTGTGCTGACACTCAGGACAGTGTCACTGCCACCAGTGTGCTGCTCTCCCCGTTGCTGTGCCGCTGAGGCAGAGCTGCGAGTGGACAAAAGCACTCGAAATTAGAGTGGAGTTTTTCTGTGTTTTCTTTTAGGGCAGTGACTTGTCTGCCAAAATTTGTAACTTGCTGTTTCTGTGTAGTTCTGGTGATGCTGGTGAACCCAAATATTTGTCCCTGTAACAGCTCTAGCATGGCACTTGCTAAGGTACTTGCTCCTGGTGGTGTTGGCTGTGCTGCTCCCCTGCAGAGCCATGGCTCTGCACAGTTCCTAAAGCACTGTTCCACTGAGGTATTCACAGCCAGCTACCTGAGCCAGCACTACCTAGAGTATTGTGACATTGATTTGAGGCTTTCCTAGGTAGAAATACCTGTTTATGGAAGGCCATATTTCTGCAGGCTCCAGGAGAAAGTCAGATGCCATGGAAATGGGCTAGCCAGGTCTCTGCTCCACTGCCAGCAGTGACTGTGGGCTGGGAGTGGTGGGAGCTGCTCAACTGGCAGCAGTGGGGGATGCCTTTTGGGCCACAGGTAGAAATCAGGGGAGAGCTGTGGAGGGCAGGCAGCATCGCTGGGAATCAGCTCTCTCCTGCTAGGAGGAATCCCCAGATTTCTGGCTTTTTATTGTGGGCCCCTAAAAGGAAAGTAGCAATATGAAGAAACCTAAGGCAGCAGCTCTGGAGCGAGGAGAAGGCAGAGCCCTGGTGTCTCAAGAGAAAGAAGGAACTGATTCAGCTCACTTCCCTCCAGGCAGTGATCCTCAGGGAACCCCTCAGGGCTCCAGGAAGGTGGGAGCCTTTTGGTACTGTGTGCTTGTTATCCCAAAACTGACTTGGCCAGCAAGGAGATGGTGGCCTCTCTTGCTTTGGGAAATTTTGGGCTAGATGTACTCCTGGGTGTAAAACCATGACCTGACTGCAAAAGCCAGCAAAGTTACTTTTCCCTATAATTTCTCAGTGGCCATGGAGGCCAAGTAGCATTTGATCTTAGATGATGAGATGTTAGTGAGGGAATTGATACTTCTAATACCTGTCTTTCATGTGAGGGCCAGTAGCTTTCTCTGATGTTTGAATGGAGATTGAAATTATGTCACTAAAAAATAATTTCAAAACTTCCTTGGACACCTCAAGCCTGAGGCTTGGATTTTGAAAGTTATGCTGTGTGAGACAAATTTTACTTCTTTGGAGTTGGAGGTTTATCAAAATTGCAGCATCTCAGAGCAGTGAGGATGGCTGGACTCTCTGGAGACCTGCCCTGGACTGGAAAATTTGAACTTCATGAAGCTGCCTTTCATTTCAGACAGTCCGTAGGATTGGTCAGGGAGCTCACTTGGTAATTAAGTGTGAAAATGATTCTCCAGGACCCATTCCCTCTTCACTGATGTGAAGGGCCTCTTTTCCCGAGTGGGGAGAGGGGCTGGACCTTGCTTTGTGTGGTCTCTGGCTGTGCTGTGAATTACCCAGGGTGGGTACAAACCCTCATGCTTTGTGCAAGCTGCTTACAAGTAATGGCCTTAGGAAAACAAAGCAAACTGTGTGGCTGGAAACTCCCCTGCTCCAAAGGGGTTTGAGCTGGCAGGTCAGTGCCATGAAGGAGCAGGTGCCCACGGGCTGAGAGGGTTCTGGCCTGTGAATTAGGGTGAGTTTCTCTGTGGATAAAAGGAGGTTGGATATAACAGTCCCACTCACACAGGTGGCACAGCGCTGACAGCAAAACAGAAATATTCAGAAAAGCAAACTATAAAGGAGAGCAAGAAAATAGTCATAGAACTGCAGGGAAATGGGGTACTTTACCTGTTGGCTCTCTCTGTTTAAAGAGTCTGCCCTGTCACAGCCCTGTTTTGTCCTGGTGGGATTTTTTTTTTTATTTCTGACATTGTTTTGGGTTTTACAGTTTCTTTTCTCCAGACTTTATCAGAAAGCATATTTGTGGTGAGAGCCTGTGAAAAGACCTGGCTTGCTGAGTAAATGTTCAACGTGGAAATGAGCTGCATGACCTTGAGGGGGGGGGAGAGGGAGGAAAGCTGACAGAAATTCATAAAAAGCTGAAAAAGAAAAGAACAAGAAGGGAGGGGAGAGGAAAAAAGATAAAAGGCCTGGTCAGACTGGAAGAAGTCACACAAGAGAGGAATAATGGTCTTTCTTGTTACAGTAGTGACTAGACCTGTCATATTAGGCATCTTAAAGAGCCCAATTCTAAGTTGTGCTGAGCACTGACACTTTGAAAAATAGGCCCATTTAAGGTGACTCAAGTTGGGCAACAAAAGTCAGTAGTCACTTTAGATCATCTTGGCCTGTGTTCAGAAGGGTGAATTTTATCCTTGGCGAGAGGCCAGTGGGAGGCCCTTCTGTGTTCTGTTCCCGTTCCCAGAATAGGACTTGGGGTGGCTCCTGGAGCTTGTGCCGGCTTTGGGGCAGGGGCAGAACCCACTCAGCTCAAGGTTTGGGCTGAGCCCTCCCTGTGCAGGAGGCAGCAGTCACTAGCTGGGCTCATGTGTCAGCCCAGTTGTCTTTGGGCACAGAAACTGGGCTTGAATTTATTTGTGGAATTTTTGGGGACTGTGGGTGTCTGGAGAAGGAGCTGGATGGAGCAAAGCTCTGTCCTCAGTGCAGGACGGGACACAGGAGCAGCAGTGCAGGAGGTTGTCCAACCATCCTTGGAGTTCCTCAAGTACATGAGATTGAGATGGATGTTTTTGAAAACTAATGAGGATGTCAAACAGAAAAGACCAACAAAACACTGTTGCAAGGAAGAAAATTTGAGTGGGAACACCCTGATGTCACTACCAGAGACCAAGGTGTGAGGTCCAAGTGTGCTCTGCAGCTTGGCTTTCCAGGACTGCCTGGTTTGGGCTTGAGGGTTTTTACTTCAGTCCCACATTTAGTCCTGGAGGATCTAAAGTGGGTTTTTTAATTGTGTTGTAGGGATTGGAGAGAGATGAGCACCAAGTTTCTGCAGGTTCCTATTCCTTTAGCACGTCCTTAGGATCTGGATGACACCAGCTTGGGGAAGCTCCTTGGTCCTCTGGTGCCATTTCCATGGAGGCATCTGGGCACACAGGACCTGGAGCCCAGCAGTCAGGGGGGCTGGAGCAGAAACCCTTGTGTTTTTCAGGGAACCAATAGCTTCTGCTATTTCTTTCTTGTTGTTTAAATGCATGAAAAAAAGTGCAAATGCACATAGGCTCCCCTTACAGCTCATTCAGTTGTCATTTCTTTGACTCCCCAAATTCTTTTAGTTTTCAAGAGAGGAAGTCTGACTTCAGTCAGCATCAGCACTTCCAAAACACTGCACACTGACTTAAGCAGTCCAGAGTGTGAGGCAAGGATTGTGCAGAAGTGGAGCCCTCATTTGTGTTGAAAGAGGCTGATCACCATTCTCTGGTTAAACCTGAATGGCTGCAGTAATGGTCATCATATACACATCTTCACATTCTAGTTAATTTAGGTGGGTGGTTGATTTCTTTCTATAAGCCTGAAAATTGTAGAGTAAGATTTTCATCTTCGCTGCTTGTATGGGAGATCTCTACAGTATGGAGGGGAGCATTTTTTGATTTTTTTTTTTCCAGTTGGCATGCATGAAAAGTTGGGAAAAGTCTTATCTAGTGGTGACCTCAAAATAATAATTTCTCTAGCAGTGCAGTGTGATGTCAGACAGACAGAATGTGGCTGGGTGGGAAGTGCAGACAGTGGGGGCATGAGTGCCTGACACAGGGGAAAACCATCAGTCCGAGGCTTTGGGAGGAACTGGAGCAAAGTCACCAGCGCAGATGCCAGAGCAAGGAACTGTAACTGTGCATTTAATAGCTTTGGATGTTTGCTTTTATGTGACAGTTGCTGCTCAAGCAAACAGATTGGAGAATTCCAGACTTGCGTGGATTTCAGGGATTTTATTTATATGTGTTCAGCACGGGACATGAGTGGGATGGGAGCACAGAGGTTGTTTCAGCAGGAGAAGGGCCCTGTACCCTGCTCCTCCCTGCCCCTGTGCACCTTGATTTTATGAGCTGAGCCCTCCCCTCTCACTCCTGTCCCTTACTCTTCCCTGAAGTCGTTGTCTCTCCAAACCCACCTCACTCACCTGCTCCCTCTGCTCCCAGCATCATCCCACACTGCCCGGAGCACCCTCTGTCCTATTCTTTGCTGCCTGCTGTGTTAAGCTGCTCCCACAGAAGCCCCGCCCTGTGCCAAAAGCCCCATCTGGAAGTCAACCAACCGTGCCCGGAGTGCTGGCCCTGCCCGGGCTCCCCTGCCAGCTTGGGGTGCGGCTGGAACTGTCCTGGGAGAGCTGCAAGGCAGGGGCAGGTTTTCAGTTTATTCTCCGAAAGGAGAGCCTGCTGGGGGTGAGGGGCAGACTCCTTGCAGCGAAGGTGTTAACAAATAGCAGGTGATTAAACATGACAAGCAGTGACATTTCTGTGTGGGGTTCTCAGTACCAGCAATGCCAAGAATGAAGCTATAAACCCTGACATTTTGTGTTATGCACTGAGGTTTTTAATAGACATCTTTCTCTCCCTCGTCCCTGTTTGTTTCTTTTATTCCTCTATTCTCTTCTGTCGTCTTCCTCCTTTCCTCTTTCTTCCTGATTCTCACCCTGGCTCTGCCCCATCCCAAGTGCCCCCACCTCCATTTCCCATCCCTCCCTTCCCACTCTTATCTTTGCTCTCTTGCTTCACCGAACTCATTTGTTCAATGTCCTTCACTTTAGCTTTTGTTTCTCTCTTCCTCCCTATTTTCTTGTTACACTTTCCCAAGATTTTTTGCTTTTCATGGCATCATTCACCCTTCCTCACTCTTCTCTTCCTCCTCTTCACTGAGGTCTGTGCCATCTGCACACCCTTGCAGTCTCTGACACAGATGCACTCCCACACTTTGTTGCACACACACTGCCACTTCCCGCACACTTCCCTGCTCCCCCACGCTCCTGCTCTCTCCTGCTCTGTCTCTCACATACGCTCACACTTGCTCTTTTCTTTCTGTGCTTCCCCTCTCCTGCTCTTCTTTGTCTTTGTTACTCCCTTCTGCTGCCATCCTCCCTCTGTCTGTTCTTTTCCACTCTCTCCCCTTCTCCCTCCCTTTCCTTTCTCTTTTTGGGGTCTGATGTAATACTCTAACCATGGGCAGCCAGGCCAGTTGCTTGTCAGGGAGCAGGTGTCCCACCCCTGAGTGATGTTTTTGTTAATAACATTTTTGCCCTGACTCAGAAGCCGTCATTTTGGAGATTGGTTGGTGGGGTTTTTTTAAGGACAGGAGCTGAGGAGGCTGAGCTTTTGGGAACAGTTGCTGGGTTTGTACTAAAAGGACTGCAACAGTTGTTCTGCTGAGCAAGAAACATTTGAACAACTGCAGATTCTCTCCCCCCTCCGCCCCCCCCATCTATCCAAAGGGCATTTGGAGGTGACACCCAATGCACCATCCCCCTTGCATCCAGCTCTAATTGGAGCTGACGAGCTGCCACTCGTTTTTGGCTTTGGAAATGGGGCACTTCTGCCACTGGAGTTGGCCATACCCAGCCCTCTCTATTAGAAAAAAAACATTTCCTCCTCTTCTGCCTTCTCCTGGTGGGGTTATGGGCACAAAATTAGCAAAATTGCCAGAGTGAGCAGAGCAGTCAGAGGGCTCTCCTCCAGCAGGTCACCTGGAGTCCAGGGCTCAGTGGGTATGGCCCAGCTACGTGACCTGAACATAGGAAAGGGGTCTCCAGGCACAGAAAGATAAAAGGAGTCAGTGGCAGTCATCAGCTCCCAGTCCATGGCCTGCCTGGCTCACTGTCATATCAGACTGTGATCCCTTTCCTGCAGAGGCTGGGAGGCAGGCAATGGTACTTCCCACTAGGCAGGATGGAAAGGGTGTGGGCAGGCCCATCAGAGCCCATCCTCTCTGCTGAACCAGCCATGCTATTGCCACTAAGGCCAAGACCTTCCCTTCTGGCTAGTCCCAGTGAGAGCCACGCTGCACAAGTCATCACAAAGTCCCTCCTGGGGACTCACGGCATCTCCAGAGGCTCTTTGAGCAGCACAGCAATTCCTTCTCACACGGCTGCAGAATCTCTGCCTCTCCCCAGGTCCCTGGGGAAGTTCTGTAGGGAGCTCTGGAGAATTACCAGGCACAGGTTCTGTGCTGTGCGTCAGGGATGTACCAGCCCATCACTACAGCTGACACCTCTGCACTGAGAGCACCCAGGGTGGGCGAGAGGCTCTCCTGGGTGAGCAGCAAGGACAGAGGCTGGGGCAGCTCCCATGGGCAGGAGGTCCCCAGCTCCCCAGAGTAAAGGACTCAGCAGGTGTTTGAAATGAGTTCAAACTAAACTACAGCTTCAATCCCAGTATTTCCTTTTCCTTGACTCTGCGCTCATTCTAAAAATCAAAATACTTCCCCATAAAGAACTGCCTTCCCATAAAAGGGCCTCTCCCTCCCTTGTCTGCCCAGGTCTTATTGATCAAGCACCACAGACGGTGGCTGCAGCTTCAGTTGCCAAGTAGGGCAGATCGATAGAGACTCAGGATGGAATTTTTGGCAGCTGGGACATATATTTGTTCCTCCTTCCGTCCCACCATCCCTCTGGGAAATGTTCGTTGTCACAGTGGAAGCAGGTGGAGCAAAGCTCTGTCCTCCTGCTTGCCACTCACCTTGTCATCTGTCCTCTGTGCTGGAGCCCTGGGACCAGGGGCCTCTGTGGAAGCATCTGCGAGGCTGCAGAGAATGTGTGGAGACAGAGCAGTCCCACCCTGCGCTGGCTCCCCCGACCCCTCTCTGCTGCTTACCTTTTGCAATGGCCAAGTTCGCCCTTTTGTATTCTGGGGCAATCCCCTGGGTCATTGCAGGCTCCCCAAAAGCAGTGTTTGGCCTTTATTGTTTGCACAGTCTCTTTATTTAACTGGTGTTTCTTCCCTGACAGGACCCAATGTCCTTCCTTTCTGTGGCCATCAGTGCTGTTGTCATCTTTCCAGAGATGGGGAGAGCAAGGCACAGTGATGGGAAGTGACTTCCTGAAAGCCAGGGGGACTTGGTGCTGGAGCTGATGTTTGGGCACGTTTCTGGCTGTCCTTTGGCAACACTCAGCCCTTGGCCATGGGCTTGGGACAAGGCTTCCCCACTCAGCTTGGGACAAGGCTTCCCCACTCAGAGCCTTCCAGGCTGCCCTGTCTGTGTGGGACCAAAAGCTGTGGGCTGATCTCCAGCATGAACTGGGGAACGAGACACAGAGGGGAGCACTGGGGAGGAGAGGGGTGCTGTGCAGGTTTACCTTGCTCCATCCTGTCTGCAGAGCAGTTAGCTCTGCCATAAATATCCTTAACCCTTTCTGGCTGCCCAGCCACTGGCAGGTGCTGAGCGCCGCGCTCAGAGAAGTTAATGAAATGAGTATTTTGGGGAGGGGGGGGAGGGAGGCTCTGTACTGCACCCTGGGGCCCTGGGTTTATTAATGGTGACCTGCCATTAAAGACTAAAGTGCTAACCTGGTCATATTTAGCAGCTTTCAGTGGTATCCCAGTGGTCTCTGCCTGCAATATCAACTCCTGCTTTCCCCCGCAGCCCCAGCTCGGCAGGAGCTGACTCCAGAGTTTCTCTGCTACAATGAGTCTGGTGGGCAGCACTAAGAAGTCTCTGTGCTGCTGCTGCCAGATAGATTTCCACCTCCTCCTGCTGCTTTAGGCAGCTTCCCCCTCTTGCTGCCAGATCTTGCCAGGCAGCGCTTGGAAAAGAGGACCAAGTCCTGGCATCTTCATGATCTCGTTTATACAGACAGAGCTTGGGGGTCAGTGGGAGAGGGAGATGTGCCAGCATGAAGCTCAGAGGGTTTGGCCATGAAGGAGAGGCATTCTCAGCTCTGCAAAGCACTTCCACAGAGCTCTCTGAGAAGGCAAATGATCCCTCTGAGGTGGCAGGCTGGGAGCAAGGCTGCAGCTCTGCCAGACCTGATTAAAACAGGACTAGAGGCTAACAGCTTCAGGTCAGAGCAGGAGGGCTGCTCCCACTGCTGCTGTCCCTCTTGCTCCAATCTAAGAGGGATGTAGAAAACCCAGGCTTGGGGGGATGTCCCCTAGGAGATATCAGCAGTTGGATATTGCAGTGACAGGCACTTTAGAAAGATGCTGGGAGCTGCTGCTGCTGCTGCTGGTCCAGGCAGGGATCAGTGTTAGCAGAAGAAAAAAAAAGCCCCAGAGTTTCCTTGAAGCTAATTCTGCTCTTGATGCTTCCCCAGAAGCAAGATCCTGCTGTGCTCCGTGTGCCAACTGAGATTATTGCTTTCTCTGATCACTTCTTCCTGGATTAAAAACTCAGCACAGAGTATTTTGCAGTGTGTTAGTCCAGGATACCCACTAGAAGCTCAACATGGTGCAGACCCTGGCAGAGGTACCAGGGAATCATGAAGCACCTCCAGCACAGGCTGCCCCTGCTGAGGTGAGGGCACAAAGAGCAGGGCTGCAGGAATTTCCCTTTCTCCAGAGAGCCCCGTAAGCCATGGATCCCATGTCCTCCCAGCCCTGCCCTCCCTGTGGGCACGTTTGTCAGTGTGGGCTGCAGGCCATTCCCAGCAGAGCCAGCGAGGGCAGGGGCCTTGTTCCAGCTCAGAGCTCCAGCCCTCGCAGCTCCCAGCAGGACGAGTGCTGCTTTGGCAGCCAGGCTGGGGGCAATCCTCGCTCTCTCCTTTGGCTCTGTGCCCCAGCTGATCTGCAGCCAGGTTTTGCTGTAATCCCTACATCCTGTTGCAGGTCCTTAATCAGCTGTAGCCGGCCTGGGGAGAAAAAAAAAATAAACCAAAACCCAAAATCCAAACTGTTGTGGTTAAAGCTCCTGACTGCCAGGTGGTGGGGATGGGTGGGCAGCAGCCTTCCCAGGCATCAGGTGGGAGACTGGAAGAGTTGGGAGAGATTACAGTTTCCCTGCTAGGGATGGAAGCAGAGAAAAGGATGCTTGTTTCTGCTGGGGGTCTCTGCAGGAGCCACTCATGCTGTTCCTCTGTAGAGTGGATGGGTCTGGGTTTGAGGCATTGGTTCCTCCTGGTCTCCCACTGCCGGCTCAGCTGTGGACACTGCCCCTTCAGCCCTCATTGGGCAGGCTTGGAAACTCTCTGGGTTGTTGTTGAGTTGGTTTTTTTCCCATTTAATGCATAGAATAACACTGATGGGTCTGAACAGCTCCAGCCAGGCGATGAGGGGAAAGAATAACAAGCTCCTGAATGTCAGGCAAAATTATGGGCCATTGCTATTTAGGGTGAGTCTGGTGGATTTAGGGCCTCTCTGTTCTATTGTCCTGGCTGCTCTGAGCATTGGAGCAGGCGAGACACAAGTCGGAGATTTTATTGCAGAGCATGTTCAGGGGAAGGCTGGTTCTGAGCGTTTCCGGAGTGAAACAGCAGCAGTGGGGGAGAGGGGGACCCTTTATTGGAAAGTTGGTGAGATGTGATACTGGAGGCTGGAAGTCCTGGAGGGGTGGTTGTCCAGCAGAGAACAGAGCCAAGCCTCTTTGCATCCTGGTTTCTGTCAGGATTCAGTTCCAGATGTAGGGGGTACAGGATTCAGTCTGTGTAGGGTTGGTCTCCATCCATCAGATATGGGCTGGCTGCTGCATCCCTTGGCAACCTCTGCTGGTCCCCACTGCATCTCAAGAGCACATGGCTCCTTGCGTTCCCTTGTGAAGCATTCAGGAATTTAGTTCATATGAAAAACAGTGCCTATATGTGTGTGTTGAATGGGGATTAGGGTTTTTGGTGTCATCTCTTGGATTGCTTTTGGCTGGCACTGGTGAAGTAACGAGGGCTGGCATTGCACTCACATTACCAGGTGTTCGGGGACGGGCCCAGCTAAACAGCATAAGCACAGAAGGACACAGAAAGGCTGAGGAAGGTGTTACTCAGTGTGATAGAAATGGATTGTCCATGGGAAAGTGAAGTCTTCACAAGTTCTGAACAGGGTGTACCCTAAGATTCCAGATTTTGGCAAATACATTCTGTCCCATGCCAGGGTGGGGAGGAGTGGCAGAGAGCAAGAAAGCCATTCAAGCCTGGCTTGAATGCATAGGTGTGAGGCTCAGCAGGGTGAATTCTTTGCTTCTTTGGGGCTCTTTTTATTTGACCGGATTAAAAAGCCTATTTGAGTTTCTTAAACCATTTAATCTAAAATCCCCAGGTAGATGTGCCATTGGATTCAGTTTTAAGCTTATAAACAAAATAGGTCTGTGTTTGTCTCTTCTTCATTTTGTTCTAAAGAAGAAGGGTTTGACCTGTTCTCCCTGGAGCTGGGGGGGAGTTGAGCTCCTGGTGCCTGTGAATCCCTGTGAGCTTTCTGAAGGGTGAGAAAGTGCAGAGACTGGGATGCTGGTGCGACCTTCCTGCAGCTCCAGGTTAGGTGTACAGGTGGCCTGGGCAGGCTCTGGGAGGAGGGAGCAGGGGCCAGGCTCCACTGGCTGCTCCCCAGGGCTCGGTACCTACACAGAGTTCAGAGCACAGATAGAATTCCAGTAGAACCATTGCTCTGCAATTAGTTTGGGTGTGTGGAAAAGGAGAAGACCATAGGAGATGGGAGAATATTGGAAGAAGCATGGAATAGACTGGATAATTCCACTTCCTGTGGTCCTTTGAGAGGAGCTGGTTGTTCTCTCCTCCCAGAGTGTCCAGCTCCTTCCAGGGTTTCCTCCTGCATCCACTCTCTCCACCCAGTCTCCTCTTCTCTCCTCTGCAGTGCCATGTGGCTTATTGCTGCCACTCCCTGTGCTTCAGAGGAGGTTCCATTTTCCCCAAAATGGGACAGTTCAGGATTTGTTCACAGGAGAGAGGTGCTACTGATGCCTGTGGCAGCTGCAGAGATGTCACAGGTCTGTGGCCCACACTGCCAGATCTGCTCCTGTGTCCCCTCAAAGCCCTTCCCATGTGTCCACCGAGATCACCTCGAGTCAGGGATGCCTGCACACACGTGTGGGGTGACAGTGGCAGTGCTCAAACCAACTGCAGTGGGAGAGGTGTCCCTTCCAGGTCGTGTCCCCAGTGCTGGGAGCAGAGCAGAGGTGCTGGGCCATGCAGCTCCCTCGTGCAGCTGTGGAGAAGCTCATTCCAGCACGGCCATAGGAGGACCAGGAGGGCAGGCTGTGCTCACCTCTTGTGCTCTGCAGAGAGGCCTCCCGTGCCCAGGGCTCTCAAGGAGATGCTCTGTGCAAGGGGAAGGTGGGAACAAGACCATATCCTTCCTGCCTTCCTTCTCCCAAGGAGCTGAAGACAGACAGAGGGACAGGCATCTGTCCGATGGCAGCCAGAACAGGAGGGAGCCCTGTTGGCTTTGCCGAGGGAGCCTCTTTCTATATGGAAATGAAGAATTTAGGCTAATGGAGCTCAACCATCTCTAATTTTGCGATGGCAGGAGGATTTTGATTGAAAGTAATTAAGCAAGCTAGCTGTAAAATTAATTAAAGCAAAAGGGGGGGATTTTTTTATTGGATTGGATAGCGATATAGCGGCTGTCAAATGGGGGACGGATGGGGGTGACCTGAATTCTTTGCCCTCCCTCCTCCCACTCGGGACGTTTATGTCACTTTAATCTCCTTACAGCGGCTGGTGTGCATTTGTTTGAAATAATCAAGGAAATATGGTCAGAAATTGTCAGCTTTCAGATCTAATTTACCTGACAGCACTGCGCAGACCAGTAAGCCTCTGTGTGCGGGTGTGTGTGGTGCATGCGACTGTGTGGTCATGGAGGACTCCTTGTCTCCCCTCTTCCCTGTTTTTTGTTCATTCTGTCTTCTCTTGATTCCTAGCAAAAATACTTCTGACATATCTGGGGCCACCCAGAACCTTGCAAGGAGAAGAAATAAGTTTGACAATTTTCCTGCAGTCCCTTCTCCACCCCCACCTGCCCATCACTATCTCCTCCCAACCTGCTGCCTCATCCTTGCACCATAACCAGCTTTAGGGTTTAGGCAATATAGGATTAGGGGAGGTGGCTGTAATTCTTTATTCCAGATGGCTGGCGACTGCTAAACCCACCATCACAAGCACCGAGTTATAAAAATACTTAAATTAGGCCCTTTGTTTCAGCCCATGTCCCTGCCAAGCAGCTATCCTGGTGTCCTGCAGGGAGCTCAGCTTGCACAGAACAGGTGGGGGACTCTGAGTCCAGACTGTAATGATGCTGGGGAGAGGCTTCTCCGGACTCACACCTACCTGGATTCCCTTGCTCAGCTCCATCTGCTTCTTTTTTGCCTTTAGCTCTTAAAGAGAGATCTGCAAAAGAAGGAACAGGGCATGGTGTGTGCTCATTTGGCAGGTGAGCATCCCAGTCCAGGGACATACAAAGGCTGCAGTCCCTACCCATCTGACTGGATGGGTGGGGATGTGCACATTCCTGACAGAAATCCCAGGCTTCCCCCTGGACCTAACCCTGCCAGAATCTGACCTGAGCTCAGCATACTGGAAGCTGGGGAAGGAGGGCAACTGCTGCAGGACTGAGCTGCCCTGGTGCCTCATATCTGTCGTGCTAGGTTGGCTCTTAGGGTTATTATTTATTATTATTCATTAAGCACCAAGAGAGTTTGGGCTTTTGTTTGTTTTGTTTGGGTCTCCATATAGAGGCCTTTGCTGAGGCAGGCTCCGGTGCCAAGACCTCTGGGGCTTTTACAATTACAGCCCATGATCCTACTGTATTGTTTATGTAATGACTATCAGTCCCCAGGGATTCTGCAGCCTTTCTTAGACCAGAGCACCCAGCACCTGGCAGGGAGAGTGCAGGGCAAGTGCTGGACCCTGGTGCCAAGAAAATCTCGGGGCTTTATGTCCCAGAGAATCATTCATATGTAGAGGGCTCAGGCTGGACCTGCTGCAAGGATCCACATGCAGGGGAGTTGATTAAGCTGCTTCAGAAGGAGCAGATGATTCATCCCTGCCTGGTCTCTGTGGTCCTAAGGTCTCTTAGTAGCTCAGACTTGATGTTCTGGCTGTTGGGTGTCTGCAGCCCACCAGCCTGCCTCTCATTCAGGGAGCTGAGGGACTGGTCCTTGTGGGCCAGCTGATGTGACCAGTCCCTGAGTGTCCCAGAGCACCCCAAACCATCTCTGAAACTTGTAGCTGTTAAACAGATGTGTGGAGGGCTCCACACCAGCTCTGTAACCTGCAGGACATGGGTAGGACTGGTCATGACCAGCTGCAGGGGGCTGTGCTGAGGTAGGTGATGAGCTCATCACCATGATTCTTGGGTTTAATTCCAGCTTTGCTACTGATTTGCTTTGTATCTGTAGCCATGTGAATGCACAGCTTTGTGCCAGTGCTTCCTCATCAGTATAATGGGTATAATTAGGCTTCCCTGATTGAAGATGGCGCTGAACACTGAGTGTGCTGGCAGTCTGTTTGCTTTTGTTTAGAAGTCCCTTCCGAAAAAAGGCGGTAAGACCAGACTTTAGGGTGCTGGTTCCCATATCATATTTCAGACATGTGTGGGTTAAGGTCTCTTGCAATACTAACACTTTCCTTGTGGGACAGATCTGCTCTGAAGAGTTGGCTTCCCCTAAACCTAACAGGACAGACTTAGGTTAAGACTAAGTTCTTCTAAGCCCTGTCTCCCCTGTATTCAGCAAAAGCACTGCTGATCTTCTGTGTTAATTACACATATAACAGAATGTAACATGAAGAATAGTCAAAATAATTTCATGGCCTGTTAACCAAAAGAGAGCTTAAGTTCTGGGACATGGACCAGGCTACCACTGATAATGATATCTGAACTCAGTGGTGTCTGGAGGAAGGGTCATGCCATGCTGGCTACTCTGACTTCCCACTGTAGATTGCAAGACCAGATGATTAAGAGTGCATTAGATAATCTTCTAACATAACGGTCCCTACAGGCAGTTACTGGCATTGCTGTAGAGGCATCCTGAACGACGTGTTGGAAAAGGAAGTGCACAGAACAGTCTTTCTGCATTGTGAACATGTGTGAGACCCCCATGCAAAGCTGTGGTCTGTTCTGACTCCAAGTCTCCTCAGACATGGCCGAGGAAAATGCACGTGAGTGCTGACCTGGAGGCACCTTCTGTTGTTCTATTTGCACCTGCTTGTACTTGTTCAACACCTCTCCCCTGTCTGCACTGCCATTCTCACTGCAAATGAGCCTGGAGACCCTGACTCCAGCACGGCCAGGAGCTGAGAAACATCCCATAGCTGGGTGAATGGGATGGAAAGTTCAGACTTGGGTGGCATTTCTTTTTCTCTCAGTTTAGTGTGAGTGGCAGTGGAAAGGCATAAACTCCCTTCTATCACTGATGTGGTGGGAGCTGTGTGTCAGCCGGGAAATGATTCTCCTGAGCCAAACACAGTGACATGAGCATAAAATCAGTCAGAGAGGGATCAAGCCCAGCGAGTGTCTGGAGATGAGCTGCCCATCCTCAGTCCATGGGGGAGAGTCCTCCAAAGAGACTGGCAGCTCAGCTGACATCAGTTCAGAGAAACCTTGGGATTGTGTGTCCTCATGGCAGTAGGGCAGTCCCCAGGTCAGGTCAGATCCTCACTGCTCCCCAGACAGCTCAGGAGCCAAGGCCTAGATTTGGGAGAGGCTCAAGGCAGCACTCCCTGAGCTCCCTCTGCACAGAAGATACACCCTCACAGAGCTGTCCTTTTATTTGCAAACTGAGCAGTTGTACTGGAAGAGATTTAGCAAACATGGGACTGCACAATGCTGTGTGTACTGAGTCACACATCAGGGCTGGAGCCAGGTAGCACTGTGAGCTACCGAGGCAAACATTTGAGAATAGCTACAATAGGCACCAAAAATATCTTCAGATTAGATTTTTCTGTGTTGCTGCACGTTGGGTAACGGGGGGCTGCCAAACTAAGCTTAAACTCTACCCACATGTTCTAGATCTCATCCTGGGCAAGCCAAGCTACTGGGAATGGGAACAAAAGAGAAGAAAAGCAGGGTTTCTCCAGTAAAGGGAGCTCTGATTAGCCAACTTCACATGGGTTGGGAAAGCTGTGGCTCTGGCAAGGCTCTAGGAATTGACCCTGTGATCCTGGCTCTGGCTGCATTTCAGAAGGGAATGACCCCAGAATTTATACCATGCTGTTGGATCTGCAGCTCACCTGCACAGGGCCAGGGCAGGATCAGTCCCAACAAGACATCTTCTGACTGTTTTTAAAGTTCCCAGGCAAGGGGGCTGCTCTTGGAGTCTCCTGTTGGAGGTCTCTCTATTGCAAGATTTTTCTCAGGAGTTTGCTCTGTGGTTGTTCTTTCCTCTCTACCACTCGTTTAAAATAAAGGAGCCACTTCCTCAAAACCCAGCTCTGGCTTCTGAGACTCAATTCCCCAAACACAGATTTTGGGGGGCTTGCCCAGGCCATCCCAGCAGAATGGGAGAAAAGGCACCAGAGGTTTTTGATGCTGTGTGATGTGCACACAGAGGGCAGGGCAGCACTGAATCTAATCAGCCTCCTGCCAGGTGACCCTTTGGCATCCTTTCCCCAGTCCCCCAAACCCTTTCCTTGCATCCTGCTGCTCTCCACACCCTCGTGCTGGGGCTGGGATTGCACCTTGGCCTTGCTGTGGCTGCTTCCTGCCTTCCAGCACACGATCTCTCCCACTGGTTTTGCAGCAGTTTTTTCTGCCAGCACAGGGCACTGAAAAGTGCTGGCACTGCCAAAAACCCTGTGTGCACTACGACTCCCCAAACATCCCTTTATTTTTATTGTTCTGTTAATTACTGTTTAAACTTTAATAAGTCACTTCGTCAGGAGGGGGGACCTGCAGTGAGGTTTCTGTGCAAACACTGGGCCCGGCGGTGACTCTAGTGTAACATAACCCTTTATACAATGTGGGAATGTTTAGACTGTAACAGAAACTTGTTATTTTAATGGCAGTTAAAGGGGGAAAAAAAAAGAAAGGAGCGAATGAAAAAGGGAAGCAAGTTTGTTGGGGAAATGGCTCATCTCAATCTCTCTGTCTGGCCTCTTTTCTCTTGGCTTTAATGATATCTGGATAAGGAGGCTTTATGGCTTCAGTTGAGGCAAGTCTTGTTCCCAGAGATGCCCTATACAAGGCAGTATGTGATCCCTTCAGTTCTGCGGGGTGAGGCCAACAGCAGAGAGATGCTGATGGAAGCAGCATGGCTTGATTTTGCTCAGACACAGCAGCAGATGCCTAAAGCCAATTTGAGCTCAGTCTAATTATTTTGACCCACACAAGAGACTTTCCCCTTCTATTCAGAGCTTCTTCCACTGGTTAAGTTTTTAAGTAGCTGTGCTGACACAGATGCTGGCATGTCATAACATAGGAGGGTCCAACATCCCATGGAAAAAATGGACCTCGAAGCAAGAAGATGATGCTTCATTTTGACTCCTCAAAATGAGGAATCATAGAGACCTGAGACAAGGAGAGAGCCTGGCTCACACTCTTGACAGTGGGAGAAGAGAGGATTCACAGGCATCCTTGATTTTGGACTGTGACTTCTGACATCTGCATTGCTTTGAGGTGGAGAGTGTCTGTGCAGTGGCTGCTGTGCCCACACCGCAGCACTGAAGTCACCTCCAGGTTTGGCTTGGCTATATTTAGCACTCACCATAGACAAGACCATATAGAGTGATGTATATGATCTGAAAACCTTCAACTCCTGCTGACCTCTGCTGCTACAGCGAAATCCCCCAAATCTGTACAGTCTGAGTGAGGAGTGACACGAGACCAGGAGAAGGGAGAGCTCCCATGTTTTCCCTGACAGAATTCCATGTTCCCCCTCCCCAGGCTGGTCACCAGCCCCTGGCAGGGCTGGTCCTCTGCAAAGCCAAGCTTTTCCTGCCAGATCACAGGGAATGAGGGGAGAGAGGCATAAAGAGGGTATGGGTGTGCTGGGGCAGCTTTGGCAGGAGATGCTGAGAAGGAGACAGGTGGAATGGTGCTGGGTACTTGAGCAAAGAAGAGGGGAGAAGAAGAGCACCCTAAGTCCAAGGCCAGCAACTGGGATGGGAAGGGGGGCATGAAGGGCAAAACTTTGGCAGGGAGGAGAGGTTAGCAGGGTGTGGGCTGTAAGGAGCACTTTGCTGGGAGAAAGAACCTTCCTCAGGGGCCAGCTCATTGCCAGGAGTCCAGTTCCTCTGTGCAATTCCTCTCCCCTCTTTGCTAAGTTTCTGGCCAGAACAGAGGAAGACTTGCACTCATAAAGCTTTTTGGGGAGGATGAGTGGGAGGGGGATAAAATCATGGACCTCTGGGGAGTGTGTGTTTTCCCAAGTGGGTGAGCATGCAGGGAGCAGGCCAAAACAGTTCATGCTTTCCTCACCCGCTGCTGGGGTTGTGATTGTTATTGATTGGGTTTGCTGTTCTCGGCACTCTGTGTTTTTCCAGCTGAGCATTGGCTGCCCCTGGAATTTTTTTTATTTTTTTTTACCCTCTGCTTTAGTTCAAATACCCACAAACATGGTAGATGGGGCAGGTGTGTGCCCAGCTCTGTGCCAGCCAGCACTGCAGGGGCTGAGCCTGCACTGGAGCTGCACAGGGTTGGGAGAGAACAGGGGCCTGTGAAAGGTACCAGTAATGTGCAGACCTGCTGTCAGTAGGATTAAATTCATAGATCTGTATTGTCTCTGGATGTATGTCATACAAAAAGGTAAAGAAATCTGCTCTTGTATAAAAACCACTGTCAGGGCTTCATGTTGAGCCAATAATAGGGACATCCAGAGGGATTCCCACGCTTGGGCATGTATAACCTATAGCTGGCTTAGGGTGCATAAACTTCAACCTCAAAGCCAAAGGGCCAAGAGAACGCTATCTGGAGAGAGAGCTTTGTTACATCTCCAACGTGTGGTGATGACTTTCAGACCCCACCAAGCCCCTCATGTTGGGCTGTTCTCCCTCCAGCCGTGCCCGTCCTCCACAGAGCTGTGCCTGCTCATGGGGCCAGTGGCAGGAGCCATCCCTTTAGGAATGGTATTTTCCAGGTTCCTGTGTGAGGCCAAACATGTCCCAGCTGCAAAAATAACTAGTCTGTATATCCTGTGGAAACAGGAGCAGCAGCGACACATCTGTCTGGTCTGGGCAGAGCCAGCTCGTAACCAATGCCCCAAAGGGGCATCAGGAGGCTGCAGGCTCCTTGTCAGCGTGCAGAAACCCGAAATAGAGACCTCTGGGGAGGACTGGCCTCTTGGAGGGTGAAGCTCTGCAGTGTGCAGGGCAACAGATACCTCTGGGCCTCTTGCAGGACCAGTGTGTTCCAGCAAGACATTAATATTGACTGGCTTTCCTGGCCCAGCCCGGGGCGCGCAGGCTGCTGGCGTGGCCAGGAACACACATCCCCCAGAGCAGCCCCAGCTCCTCCTGCCTCCCTCCTGCCTCCCCCGTGGCCAGTGGGGTCACTTTGGTTGGAGAGCACAGGCAGAGCTCAAGGATAGAGCCCCCTGGACGGAGCCAAGGAGCCACCGAGTAAAAACGCTGAGGTTTTCCTTTTCTGTACAGCGCGTTTCCCTAAATTGCCTTTGACTGTGTGCATCGCTAATGAAAGTTTATGCCCTTGTTAGAAGGACAGGCAGGTCCATTCCAGTTAGGGCTGGGTCTATCCTTCTGCCAACTGCCCTCCCCAGCACACACACACACCCTCACTCACTTTCCCTGGTGAATAAGGAGAGGCTGTTTAAAACAAAAAAAAAAAAAGAAAGAGAGAGAGAGAGGGGAAAAAAGAGGAGGGGAAAAAAATTTCCATATTTGTGTAAGTTGCTTTAAAAGCATTTTATCATGTCATAAAAAAAAAGGAAAGTACTCTCGGAAATTGATCCTGCACAAGAGCCCATTGGACAGAAGGACGTTGGGATGTTAATGGCTATTTTGCTCCAGGGTGGCTTATTAAAAAATTTATACATAAATGCTTAAAATTGCATAAATTATTTAAAAAAAAAACATAGTAAGCAATTTGCAATCTCTATCTACTTTTCCTCTTTTTCTTTCCCTCATCATTCTTTTCTTCCATTCTTTCCTACAAAAAGAAAATATTCCTTCCCACTTTTCTTACCCTTGTCCCCTCCCTGTCTGAAAATGTGATGTGCCCAAAATTGTACATGTCTGTGGGTAAAATAAATACGATTTTAAACGGTACCTGCCACTGACCAGCAGAGCTAGCTGCGAGGGGGAAAAGAAAAAAAAAAAAGAGAAGGGGAGAAGAAAAAAGAAAAGAAAGAAAGAAGTTTGGATATGATGAGTGTTTCTCACAGGCGTGGAATGTCACCCACATATCCTGGAGATTGTACTGGGGAGGTTTATGATGGTTTCCCATTGATTTGTTTCCCCGACGCAGCTGCCGACCTCTATTGAGGGACAAACATAATCAGCACTGACGCAAATTAGATGGTTATTCGTTTTGAAAATTGACAGAAAAACAATAAAAAAGATGAAATGCTCCCAAATCAATAGATATAATGAAATTCAAATAATCCGAGAGATGAGGTCTCCATGGCAACTGATAATGTGGAAAAGAAAACAATTTAATAAAGGACAGACACACTTTGAAAACAGATTGGGCAAAGGGAAGGCGGGGGGGTGAGGGAGCAAGGGGGGCTGTGGGTTGGGTGGTGGTGGGAGGGGGCAGCGGGAGGAGGTGGTGGTGGGGAGCCAGAGCCACTGCCTCTCCGGTTGGTTAGCAGTGCTGTAGTGAAGGATCACTGTCCATCCCAAGGACGCTTGCCATAATTAAGAGAGGCTTTCGGTCCAGAAAGTGCAGATTCAGGTTTTAATACACAAAATTATTTCAGGAGCACTGAATCGGAAAGTCGTTTGTTATGACCTTCCTGAGAGGCCTGGAGCAGGGCATGTTGGAGGCGCGGCGGCTGAGCCAGCTGAGTTATGGCATATTTGTGTTTTTATAGTGCGGAGGGGAGGGGGAAGGGGGGAAGAAGGTTAAACAGTATTTACAGCTCAGTTGTTTTCAGAAAGGAAAGAGAAATAGAGTTCATGAAAAGATGCGAGTGGAAGAGAGAGAGAGAGAGAGAGGGAGAGGGAGAGATCCCCTGCCCGGCACACACTCTGCTGGGACGTCAGCTCCACTGAGACGTCCCCAGTGCTCTGTTTGCCTTAAGGTGTGAGGTGCAGATGGACTGGGGGTACAGAGGGGCTCTTTGGTGGGACGGGGGGTGCGTCTGTCCCTGCTGCAAGTCTGGGAGACCACTGTTTCCTCACTCGGAGGTGCAGAACAAACTGCATGTGGCATGCGGGCTCACGCTGAGCGTGTGTGTGGTGAGTGCACACGGGTGCTCTGCTCACACCAGCAGCTGCCTGTGGTGGCTGCACGTGTGGCTGCCCGTGGGCTCTGCGTGGGTGCTGGTGGGCTCTGTGGGGTGCTGGCTGCGTGTGCGGGCTGAGCAGAGCCAGGTGTGTGTGGGGTGCAGGTGCTGTGTCTGTGTGTACCTGTTTGTGTGTGCAGATGTGACACCAGGGCTGTCACAGCTGAACAGGCTGGTGTGCAATAGCGTGTGCACACAGTTGTGTGTGTTTGTGGGCAGGTCATGTGTGCCTCTGCACGTGAGAGTGTACCTGCACAACCACGTTTCTGTACACGTGTGTGTTCCCACTGATGGGTGTTTGCAGTCAGTGATAGCACAGGCACGTGGATGGGCTCAGGAGGTCATAGGAGATAAGAAGATGAGCCCTAATGACCAGAAGGAAGAGCAGCAAAGAGCAAGACATGGAATTAGAGTGGTGTGAGCACTGGGAAGCGTGGGGTGAGTGCCCACATGGCCCAGCCATGGGTTTGCTCTCCCGTGCTGCTCTGACAGGACTGCTGAGTTAACAACTCGGGCATGACCCACTGCTTTCATACCAGAGCTCATTTTCCTCTGGCCTGATCATTCCTTGCAACAGGATGGAAGCATTTCTCCTAACCACACTGCACAATATTTGCAGTCACAGACACCTGCGATTCAAGACCCCTTGAGCTCCCAGTGCTGTGTATAATAGGTACCTGCTCTGGATTCACACAAGAGTTATAGCTTCACTTGGGGATCACAGAAACCTCAGAGGGCACTGAGTGCCCTCTCTGCACACCCAGGCCAGAGCAGTTACCTGCTCACATACAGCTCAGGCAGCAGCCAGGGAGAGGCCAGAAGGCTGAGATGCTCTGGTTTGCTCTTTGTGTGCAGCCCTTGCTGAGGTTTCACTCACCTCCTGCAGGCTGACACACTGATTTACTTTGCAGGACCTTGAAAGACCACAATAATGAACTTTCTCTGGCCCTGCATTTCTTAATGGTGCAACAAGCATTCATGCTCCCAACTCCTATTTAGCTCCCGATTTCCCACTGCAGTTAATTAGCAGTCTGCATTCTTTGTTGGGTCTGAGCTTAATAGTGCTGGAAGGGATTGCAAATTGCTCTTAAACTGCCGACCAACTACCAAAGGGTCAGAGGGACCCTATTTTAGGAGCTGGCTCACTTAACCCCTGCCCTTGGTTAGAGATGAGCCCAGCCTGACACCACTGAGCTGCTGTCCACTGACTTAGGTCATGGTGGGTTTGGGTTCTCTGTCAGATCACTCGTTAAAGATGGTCACAAAGAGGAACTGATGAAACTTTGAGCAATTCCCTTCTGAATCTGTCCTTTAAGAGATCTGTTGTCTCTCCCTGGTCCTTTTTATTTTCCCAGTGTCAGATATTTGCATCCAAGTCTCGTTCCCTCTTGATCTCACCTCCATGTTTCCCTGCACCCCTTGCCTTGACTCCTTCAGCCTTCAGAGAGGGGTCTGTGCAGTGTTTCCAAGAGTCTCATGTCTTGTCCTCATCTTCATTCCTTCGGAGCTGGCTCCCACATGAGGTAGCAGGCTTTGCTCCAGAGGCTTTCCCAGCCCTCTGCTTCCACCACCCCTCCCCTCCCTCTCTGCACCCCTGTGTCCTCCTGGCACAGGACGCCGGCCGTGTTTCTGTGCTGTGGAGAGGTGAAGTTAGGCACTGTGTTTGCATTTAGTTGCCCCGACAACATGTCTGGCTTCACAGGGAGTTTTCTGAGGGCCACAGGCAGCCTGCAGGGACCTTAAGTGAAGGTGATGAGCTATTACTCTTCACTCTCCCTTTCATGTCTTTTTCCCCTTGGTTTTCTTCACAACCTGTGGGGAGATTGATGGCGAGATTGTGATGTTAGCAGTTCTGCTTGATTTATAGAGTTACTTAGGCTGAGTGAGGCTACTTATGCTCCTCTGGATAGTAAACCTTTTAACCAGACTAAAAAATTAATAACAAATAAATAAGGCAAGGAAGAGAAACTGGATCAGAAAAGCTGATCCTCTTGGCTTTATGTTATCTGAAATAAAGATGGTGAGGACAGAAGTCTCCCAGGGAGCTGCTGCTCAGCCTGGGGAGCCCAAGACCCTGCTCACTGCATTGGGTAGGAGCACTGAGAGCAGGTTTTCATGGGAAGGAAACTGCTGAAATGTCTTATCAAAGATCTTGCATTGACAAATGAACTAGGAAGTTTGCTGCAGGACACAAGGGACTTTTGAGCTTCAATCTGTCCCCTATCAGTGTTTTTCCTCTGCTGTTATTTGATTTGCAATAGTACCTAAAATTGCAAAGGCACTGGGCCCACTAAGCTGGTCAAGAAATCTTTTCCCAAGGAGTGACCCATGAAGGGGAGCCAGAGCAGAAGGGGAGCCTGCATGATGTCCTTTGCCCAAAGAGAAGGAACAGAAGCAGAGTGGGGAGCAGAAGCAGAATTCCTGACTCTGTTCCCTACTTTCTTCCCCTCTTCTTTACACTCGGCTCCTTTAAATCGAGGAAGCTTCCTGTGTTACTTGTATGCAGAAAGGCTTACTTTTATTGTCCTTTGGAAGCTCCAGGGCACATGAGTGCAGAGCAAGGCAAAGGGAAGGGCAGAGATGGGGAGCTTTGCCTCGGCACTCGGATGAGAAGCAGACCCTTAGTGGCTCTCCCAGTGAGGCAGCTGGGGGTAGACAAGATCAAAGCACATTTAGAGTAATTTTTGAGATCTGCCTAGGAAAAGGTTCAGACGTGCGTTACTAAAGAGCTGTGAAGAAGGATTAGTCCTATCCTTGCTAGAAGTTGAACCCCTTTCTTCACCAGCTGTGCCAAATGCCTGTGAAGAGCTGGTGGAGCAGCAACAGGGCAGGTCAGCAGCAGGTGAGAAAGGAGTGTCAGAGGAGCAGGTGGGGTGAGGCAGAGGGGCTGGGGAGGCTCTCACTGTCCAGCCATGGAGGGGAGAGGGGCCCTGGGCTGGGCTGGGCTGAGGTGGGACAGGTGAGAGGTGCATTTGGCAGGACAGGTGAGAGGTGCATTTGGCAGGACAGGTGAGAGGTGCTTGCTGCAGGATGCGGCAGCCGAGGAGGCGGCGCAGTGCTGAGGTTTGAAGGTGTCCATCCTGCTCTGCTGCCTGCCAGCCAGCTCGGCTCTCCAGCAGGGACTCTGCGGACTCTGGAGGACTTTTTGAGTTGCAGCCCACTGCACCATTGCAGCAGGAGCGGCTGTGCTAGGGCCAGCTCACTCCTAGTGTGAGGTCTGCACTGCCTTTCTCTCCCTGGCCAGTGATATATGGCATAAATTAGGCCTCTGAAGGGGGATACTGCATCCTTAAGAAGAAATATGTCCTCATTTTTCTTAAACACCGTTTGCACTGAGTGAAATGTTTAGAAGGGACGCTGAGGGATAACTTTATTTCTTACTAGGGAGTTCAGAGCCGTTCAGTTAAACCCATAAAACACTGGGAGTAGGGAAGCTGACAGCCTGCCCGTGCATTAGAAAAGCCATTACTCATCTAGGGGAAGTTCACCCCATGCTGGAGCCTTGCGTTACCAATGGGGTGGTCCAGGGGAAAACATGGGATCATCTCCCTTGGCCATCTAAGGGGTCAGTAGGATGCTCAGAGGTAGAAAAGCCTCTGTAACAATCCAGCACAGTGACACAGAGTGCTGATACAGAGACCCCCAAAGCACTGGGTAAGGTTCATTGGTGGGTAAAGGTCCTCATTCCCCCTCCCCAGTATGGGGAAACTAAGGCACAGAAAGCTGGGGAGACTGACAGTAACAGTGTGGTTGGAAACCAGGCTGGAAGCCAGCATTTCTGGCTCTTAATCCCCAGCTTGAATCACCAAAACTAAATTCAATTCCAGAGGCAAGGAGTGAAAGTCAGGAGGCCTGACCTCCTGTTCTGTCAAAAGCTGTGTTGCCCAAGCAGAGTCGGGAGTCTCAATTCCATCTTCATTGCACCAGCATTCAGCCCTTTCTTCCCAGTGGGATTTAGAAAACCTGGAAGATTAAGGCAAGGTCTTGTAGATAATAGTAATGGGAATTCCTGGCTTGGGTGGTGGTTGGTGGTGTGGTGGGCTGCATTACACGTGTTTATGCTCGCACTCAGGCACCTGGCCAGTGTAGGCTGCCATTGTTCCCCCAGTAAGTGGCTGTTTGAGAGGACAGGGCCACCCAGGACACCCAGAGTCATGGCAGACAAGTAATTGGCCACCGAGAGGGTGGTGACTTTCTCTTCGATATTTTATTTTTGGAGGCTTGACACCAAAAGATTTAATATTTGTTTGAAATGAGAAACAGTTCTCAAGTGAATTTGGAGAGCCTGGGAATTAATGTCAGACCCCCCCCTCCCCTCCCTAAACATCCCTCCTCCCTGCCAACTGAGTCCCCCCCTTTCAATTTCTGAAGCTTGCTGATTTGAATATTTATAAATATCAGTAAATTATTTATTGTAGCAATCTGCTGTGCCATTTCACCAATCGCCGTTAACACTTTAGGGCTCGCTCTTCAGGAGGACGCGGCGGGAGGAGAGGGGCACCTGGGGGCTGGGAGCAGACACTGGGGAGGGGGTTCTGCCTGCCTGCCTGGGATGCCAGCAGGGGTTTTCCCTCAGGGCAGCACTGGAAGGGCTGAGATGTTTGCAAGAGAGGATGGGAACCTTCTGTGTCCAGAACCAGGGGACAGCAGGAGAGGACATGGCTAAAAAAGGAGGCTTTTGTGTTATTGGGGGAAGGCAGTGAAGGGTGGCCTCAGGGGGTGAGCTGTTTGTGCCCTGTGGCACTGCAGGGACCTGGCCCTGACTTACAGCTCAGCACTCGCTGCTCTTCACTTGTAGTGTCTGCTCCCCTGAGGAGGAAAATTCCTCTCAGTTTCTCCTGTCCCATTCCCTCCCTTCAGAATTACACTCCTGCACAGAAAATACACCCTGCTCAGAGATGCTGTGGCTATTTTCTGTTTAGGTAAAGGAGGAGCTCCCTGTGTTCATAAGCTCCCAGAGAAGCCCCGTCGGCAGCACGGGAGCAGCCAAATGGCCAGGTGAGAAACGGGAGCAGCCCAGCCCAGCTGGCAGCCTTGGTGCAGGGCACCAGGATCTCCAGAGCCCATGACTTCCCCTGCTCAGTCATTGCCCCGTGCCCATTTCTGTGCACTGCCCCTCACTGCCACCAGGAAATTGCAGCTGAACTCTGCAGCTGAGAATGTTGAGCAAAGGGATTAAGATGGGCTTGCTGAAGGGAACTGGCACTGCTCTCTGCCCCTTTGGGCTGAACCAGGCTCTGGGAGCTGCAAACAGGGAGAAAAGCAGCCCCTTGTGGGACTGTAAATGCCAGTGTGGCAGGCAGGAGAACGTCAAGCAGCGAGGACTGCAGGCAGACTGGGCTCTGGCAGGCACTGGCTGTGGGGACCAGAGCAGAGTCCCCACAGCCCCACAGGAGCCTTTCCTCCTCCCTGGTTTATGGACGGGGTGTGTGGGGAGAGCCCTCGTGGCTGTGGGAAAGCAGGGAGTGAAGCTGGCAGCTCTTTGGTAAGGACACCCTGGCTGCTCACTTAATTTCTCCTCCCACGTCTTTGATTCTCCTTCTCCTGCCTGCCCAGTGCTGAGCTGGAGCCTGTCACGTCTGACTCTGGCACCGAGGGCTTTCCCCAGCTCCTCGCAGACACGCACAGGCGGGATCCATGCTTCCAGGGCAGGGGAGGTTGTTAAAGAGCCTTTGTGAGCTCCCCAAGGTCAGCCAGAACAGACAGCATCCACTAATCCAAGGTCATTTCCTGGCTAAAAGCAATAAAATGTTTTATTGATAAACTGAAGAGGGGAGAATATGCACTAAATCCACTCTCAGGCATTGCGGGCCATGCCTGGGATGTTCTGCCTTTGCCCTGGCCCTGCCTGGGATAATACACAGGTCTTCACGCTGGAGGGAAAATGTTTTCTGGTAGGGGCTGAGCATTTGGCTGCTTTCCCTGCCTCCTCCCAGCACGTGGCTGGGCAGTGCCAGGGCATTGCTCTTGAGAAGCATGTTCCCAATGCTCCAGTGGCCTTCTGCTGTGAAGGTTTGGCTCCATTTTAGGGACTGCAGCTCAAGTGTGAAGAGGCTCCAGGCAGCATCCTCACCTCCCACCCCAGCGAGCCATGCTGCCCTCCTTGTTTGGGACTACTGGGCAGACTGGAGTATCTCCAGTCAAGTTTGCACCACAGTGGTTAAAAAAGAAAAGGACTGTGCAGCATGTCAGCCCTCCTTTCTTCCCCCTCCCCGCCCCAAATAATGCCGTTAATAATTAATCGAATGAGAGCTTGCAGCTCCTGGAAAGCTGGCACTGGGACCTCCCTCCTGAACGGAGCTGCTCAGCTGGGCTTAAAACTCTTCAATAGGAATATGAGAGCTCCATCTGTTCCACGTACCCGGCCTTCTGAAGTGACAGGGCTGTCCCTCCCCAGCCAGCAAGCCCCTACCCCCAGAATGGGCCCTGCTGCCCCAGGGGCAGGCTCTGCACCCTGGCTCTCCTCACAGCAGTGAGCTCCTGCTGTTACCCTCCACCCGTGCCAGCTGGTTCATCCAGCTCCCATGTGCCCTTTTCTTCCAGCTGGGACCTTCCTCCCCTCTGCACACCTCTGGGTGTGTTTTCATTGACCCCAAGCAAAGCCAGGCTTGGGCTCTCTCCTCCTGTCCCTGCAAAGACAGACTGTAGCAGTTTGCCCCTTGGCTGGGATGGCCCGTTTCTGTGCAGGCTGCAGATCCTTTTGTTCCTGCACATCGTGTGTTCCCCACAACCCATTTTGTCCCTCGCGGGAGGCAGGGCTCAGCCGTGCCCAGCTTTGCAGCACCCCACTGTGGAGCTCATGGGTGAGACGGTGCTGCTTCAGGGGCTGCGTGGAGGGAGAGAGCCGGGTGTGCATCAGAGGGGCTGGCAGCACCTGGGGACCCGGGGAGGGGGCGAGGCAGGGGCAGCAGCCTGGGCTGACAAGGCAGTGAAAAGGCGAGGTGAGCTTTGTCCACCTCTCTGCCAGCCCCGGTCACTGCAAGCTGATTGCCATCAGGATGCCACGGCGATGGGTACAGAGGGGGAAGAGCCCGTGGTGTTTTGAAGGGTGGGGAGAGGGGGAAAGAGGAGTAAACTCCCGGTGGCATTGTTTTCAGAGGAAGTGTTCAGTGTAAATAGAGCTTGTGGGAGAGTTTGTCCCGGGCAGAGATGAAAAGTCCGTGTGACAGGCTCAGGTTATAAATGGCTTCCTTAGATTGATGTGAAATCAAAACATTTCTATTTAGACGAAGAAAATGAAGGGGGATGTTTACTTAACCTGGAATCTTTAAACAGTGATTCGGGGTGGGGAGCTTGGCCTGGGGGAGGGGGCCTCTGCCTGGCTTCGGGGGTCTGGCAGTCCCAGCCTTGGGCAGATACAAAGATCCCTCATCCAGCAGCTGAGCTTCTCTCCCTCTCCCCGAGAGAAAGAAACACAGGTGCTCTGGTCTCCTCCAACCTCAGGGTCATGTTCAGCATTTCTCTGTAAGAAGGGTTTTCCTTTTGCTCATGGACTTGCCAGCCTAAAGGAGGGGAACAGGAATGTTGATAGAGGTAATGTCCCTCCCATTCCATAGACAAGGAAGTAAAGGAATGAAAAGATAAAATAAGACGTGGAGAGAGGTGGTTCAAGGTTGGCAGGAAAAGCTGGAAATTCTGTTTTCCACCTGAATAGGTGAGATGTAGATGTGCAAGAGCCCTGGTATTTCAGAGCAAATCCCAATCCAGGAAAGTCTCCAAGAGGGTTAGTTTTATAGATCAGGAAAGTGATGTGTTTTCAGAACTTGCTTTATTTTTAGCTTAAACTTTAAGAAAGGATTGTCAAAATGTTAAAGAGAAAAGATCCCAAACACAGGGAGAAGGGAAGGATGCCAAGGGGCAGGGCAGGAGCCGGGGGCAGAAACTGGGGAGGTAGGGGGCAAAGTCAGGGTGTGTGAGATGGAAGGAGGCAGAACAGGAATGGAAGACAAGTTGCAGGCTCCCTGGAATTGCTGCATATGCGGCAAGTGCAGCCTCAGGAACGTCTGTTCCTCTTTTCCTTTGAATAAATATTTATATATTCATTTGCCAGCTGGTGCACACACTTGGCTGCTCACCTCCAGACCAGAATAATGGGACCTGCCTTCCTGGCAGAAAGGGGTAGGGCAGTGAGGATTTGGGCTGCCACATGTCTGCCTCCCAGTTATCTCCAGCTGCGAGCACTGCTGATCTCACCAGTTAAGTAGGGGTGGATATCACGAGAACATGGACAGGGAATCACCAGGCAATGTTTGGGAGAGAGGCTGGGGATTCCGTGCTGACCCAGTGCCCTGGCCCCAGGCAGGCACCACATGGAGGCTCCGTCCCAGCCACCTGCAGCCAGCAGGGCTCTCCTGGCCCTTGGCCTGAGCCCACAGGCATGAGCCGTAGGTGTCCTGGCCAGGCTCCACTTGGAGCTCACAGCAGCCTCCTAAGATTCCCTCTGTGGTACCCGTTGTGCATAAGATCAGCCTTCACTTTGTGCCCTCAACAGTGGGAATGCAATTGGAAGGGAAGGTGCCAGCAAATAGAGACTTGCAGCTTTATGGGCATCTGCCTGTGCCCATCTGCATGCACAAGGGCTGCGGGCTTGTGTTGGGGAATGTGTGAAAGGGGAATGCGTGGGGGAAGGCACAGGAATGTATTTTGGGGAGATGGGACTTCTTAACCTGTACATGTAGGACTGTGTTTACAGAGTGTGCCAGCGCATACACACAGCTCTTTGAACAGCTGTAATTTCTAGATGGGGAGGTACGTGTTTGGGAGCATCGTGTGCTTTCCCTCCGTGAAAGCATGATTGCACGTAGGTGTTAGTGCCGGGGGGGTGCGTTTGGAAAGTGGAGGAGTACATTTTGCCTCCCTTTGTGTGGGGGGCTGATATATTTGTCGGGGGGTTATTTTTCTTGCAGTCCTTGACAGGGAAGCGTGTCTGAAACTGTCAGGAGTTTACGCTAAGCAGCCACTCTCTGGCTGTTGGACAGCAGGTCTAAAGTTTCAGTCTGTTTGTATTGGGCTGTCATGTTACGGGATTAGGGGCTGTC
>JAHLSL010000203.1:2089647-2182398 GCA_025920805.1 Petroica traversi
CGGCTGAGCCGAGCGCGGCCCGGAACGAGCGGGGCCGGGCCGGGCTGGGAGCAGCCGCCGGGATGAGGGTTCTGGGAGGAATCGCCGCCGAGCTGTTCCTCCAGGGACCGGACTGGACCCGGGAGAGGCTGCGGGAGGACGAACCGAGCCGGGATAAGGCTGGGATGGGCCCCGAGAGGCACCAGCACCGAACGTGGCAATCCCTCGGCCTGAGGTGACGCTCGGGTCGCGGTGTTGCCTCCCCTCATGAGGGGCTCAGGCCTCGAGCTTTGCCCACCCTGAGCTCGGGATGGAGCTGGTGAAAATGCCGCTCCCAAGCCTCAGTTTCCCTCCCCATCTTATGTGTTCTGCCTCTGGCTGTGCATTTCCTATTTTCAGATTGCTTCTGCTTTATTTTTGTGGTTTGTTCAAAAGCTGAGTTTAACGAGAGATGTTGGGAAAAGCCTCAGATTACTTTCTTCTCCCTTTCTGATACCCAGGTTTCCCCTAGATTGATTTGAGGGGGTGTATGAGTGCTAAGGCTTCATAAAAGCTTTGGGTAAATTGAATTCTCTCCATTAGGGCAGAGCAGCTCCCTCCCCATTTGTCACTCAGCTGGGCTGGATCTGTAATTGAAAGATCTTCCCCTAATCTGCTCCACCTGCACGCACCCCTCTCCTGATCTCAGCACTTCCTGAATCCATCAAACTTTCCTCCTTTTGTGTGTGCGCATGTTTTCCTCCTCCTGTTAATAATGCAGCTGAAACTCATCTCCGTCTGTCCGTTCCCCTTCTGGAGAGGCACATTCTCTAGTCTTCACGAGTTCAGTGGCAGCGCACATAATTATGCATATAAGATATAAACAGAGCTGTTTAATTATCCTTCGCCACATCAGTGACAGAGTAATTAACAAACATTGCAAGATCAATGAGGGAAAGTGTGACCTTCAGTTTCCTTTGATAGGAAAGCCCTTGTCGTTCCCAGACACAAGGTGATTGTGCCTGGACTCTGGTTTAGTTTGTTTTAATTCACACCACTCCACCCCACCATTTGCAGCTTTTATTTGCCATGAAAACTAAAAGGAGAGGAACTTAAATGTAAAAAAAATGTTACCAAACTGGAGAAAATGAATAGGAGCTGAGGTTTCTCACTGGGGTAGGAGGTTTCAGTAAAATACCTTTGCAGGGCTATATTGCCAAGGGATTATGCAAAAATGGGTAACTGTTGGGAGGGGGCTGAAGCTTCATTTATGTATGAGGCAGGTAATGACACATGAGAGGTCCAGTTTACATATAGAACCACATGGGATTTGATTTGCAAACAGACATGCTGCCACATCTTGGGCGTCTGCTTCAAGAACCTTGTTAAAAATACCATTTGCAACGTTTCCCTGAAAGCACCAGAAACATCCCTTGCTTTGGAAAGGACAAAATTATTTTCCTTTACTTTTTTCTGTCAGTATTCAGGAAATTAATTTCTAGCTGTTCATCACAAAGTCCTCTCAGGACCTGATGTTACTGGGTGTGAGCTAAATTTATTCCAGTGAGATTTGGAACTCCCTCTGTCAAAAAAGAGGGATTTTTCAGAGAAGTTGGGGGGTAGCAGGAGTCAGATGAAAGGAGAGGAATGCAGCTCTGCCCTTCCAGTCAGAGTGGCTTTGGGGAAGTCATCACAGAAAGCTTCATTTGAAGATTCTGAGCACCAGTTTCTCCCTAGGAGAACAGAGGGTACAGAGCTGACAGTGCTGAGCAGTGTTTAAAACTAAGCCCATGCTTGAATCAGCTGGAAACTTGTGTGAAAAGCAGGAGCCGCACAGAAAACCAAATCCTACATCTAACAGGCTTTCTCGGTCAGTGGGGAAAGTGATCCTAATTACATGGGGATGAGAAGAGTTCCTGCTTCCCATAGTCGTGGTGTGTACACACCCTTGTCCACTTTCTGGGGATTCAGCTTGTGCCCTTGTCTTCCAGCATTACCTCTCGTGGTCTGTGCCGAAATCATGGCCACCTTTGTGTCCTTCCTGGCCAGCAGTAAGGCTTGTTGTGCATCAGGCAGAAGTTCACAGGGAGTCAGCCAATGCTGTTCAAGCCTCATGCTTTGAAACAAGATGGAGTTTCTTTTCAAGTCTACCCTTGGAAAAACAGGACTAAGGAGTCAGAGCTCAGTCTTGCCCTGCGTGCCTCCTCCCTGGTCCACCTAGGAAGCCTTTCAGGAGTCACAAAGCTGGTGTCTGGAGATGGGTGTCAGAAGCTGATCTGGACGTGCAGATATGTTTCTTCATTCATTCAGGCACCCTCTCTTGCCCACTGACTGGCCCATGCTTTTCTGTGCACATTTATATTTAGCAATGAGATTTCTCAGTGCAGTCTCTGACACAGATCCCTTTCCACAATCGCTCACTGACGCACACATACCCGGGGAGATTTTCCTACACATGTTCTTTACTTTGTCTGTTACATAGTGGGCTAAAGTAGTCAGTAGGAGCTTCCCCCTGTACAAGCTTTCAGATCTGCATTTCTTTTCTTAGCTTCTTGGCTAAGTCTCTTGGAATCTTCATTGGCCCTGTTTTCAACCAGGAGAGTTTTCTCTTCCTAATTTCCTGAGGAGACTCCCCTTAGGAAAGCATACATGCCAAGTGCCAGTTTCTTGCTCATCATCCTGTATCCCCCAAGTCTACATGTTTTCCCTCCCAAGCAGAATAAAGGACAGAGCCCTGGCTTGGATGTCCCATCCCCCAGTATCCAGACCTTGCACTCCATTTGGGCTGTTTTGCTTTTCCTTCCATATATAGTGTGCTGCTGCAGGCTATTTTTAGCGCCTTTTTTGCTAGCTTCGGATCCTTTGTGATATGATAGCTGCTCTGAGACACACAGATCTCTGCTCTTTGGCAATGCCCACAAATGGAGAGCAGCAGCAAGGGGAGAGGGAGCCCTTTATTATCACACAGGAAAGGAGAGGAAAATGCGGTGCAGGAAAGGGGGAGGAAAATACAGGGATAATGCTTCCTGTGGCTTCCAGGACTCCTCACAAGGATGTGTTTCCCAGCTGTTGTCTGTTTGTGGATATGAGGAGGGTTTTCTGTCAATTAGGTAATATTAATTACCTCTTCACTGTTATCCTTAAGGTGTATGTGAAGTGAGGTGGCTGAGTCTCATACAATCTTCTGGTAAGCCAGCTCCCTTCTGTAAGGTTCCTCTACTGGAGGAGCCTCTGTCCTTCATGTTAGGTGCCTGAGCAATTAAATGCAGGTTGTCTTAACTTCAGGGGATGTGTTGGGCTCGTTGGGCTCATGCCAGATGAGTAGAGCTGCCCTTCCTGGCAGTAAGCAGTGGGAACTGGCTTGTTGTGATCATCTAGAACCCAGTCTGAGCAAAGGAAAAGCAGAATTCAGGGTGGTTTTGGGGATTAAATCCATGACAGTGAAACCTGAACTCAGACTTCACAAATCTCAAAAGAGGTTCTGAACCAACCCACCCTTTCCTATTGGCTTGGATTTTACATCTAGCTGTTAACACCAGTTGAGGTATAGCTACATGGTACCAAAGATGGGACACATTGGCTTTCAAGGCAGTGGCTAAAGCTAGCAAAAACATCACATTTAATAGTTTAATTTCGTATCAAATCCTCAATGTGGTATTCTTTTTCCTCTTGCAGCTTGGCACAGGCTGGCTAGAGTTTTTCTGTCAGTGCTTGGAAATCAGGGCATTATGAGGGAAGCTGGGTGTTGTTTTACAGGTCCAAAAAGAAAGGAAAAGCAGAATAGGGAAAGCAGATTTAACAGAAACAGGAAACTGTTAGACACAGTAGGGATTTAATGGGTTCATTCTCTTTTGTTGGGCCATAGGGTTACACTGACATGGAATTGGGGAAAAGAAAAAAAAAAAGAGGTGAAAAGGAGAGCTGCTTTAAAGCAGAATGAAATTTTTTAATATACTGTGTGAAAGATAAAGTTGTCCTTCAGGCAAGTCTTGTTCCTGGACCCAGTGGGGAATGGTTCTGTGTTTAACATCCTGTAAGATTAATACCAACCCATGAGGTTGTGCTACACCCTGAGCCTGACACTGCAGGGGCATTGCCACCCATTCTGTGACTAACAGGGTGTTTATTGTAGAGTCAGGCATCCCAAATCCCATGCAGAATGCTGAGCTTAAGTGCCTGGAACTGGAAGGTCATTTTGGGCTAAACCAGATGCCAGCAGGTGAGGCTTTGTCCTTCGCCTTGCCGGCTGCAGGCGCGTTCTTCACATCACCTTTCCCCAGAACCACACACACAGGGAACCAGCATAGCAGCACTTGTGCTGCAGTAAAACAGCTATTCCGGGCAATCCTGGAGCAGGAATGTGACCTTCATGGTCTTGCCCATTTAGTGCCCGTCACAGGCAGTCTTTTCCTCCTGTGAAAACTGATTTGTGGGAGCTGATGGCTATTGAACTTGGACTGTGCTCATTGGCAGGCTCTTGTGTGCACGGAAATGCTCTCGTGTACGTGCCTGCCTGTGTAAGTGCCATCACTGGTTGTCAGATCCCCCACGTCTTGGGGATCTTTTGGATCTTCTGACCTGTTCTGGGCAGAGTCTTGGTGCCTTCCTTTTCCACTGTGTTTCAAGGCAGTGTTGCTGTGAGTGGGACCCATGCCCAGACCTCCCCTTCTGCTGCTGGTGTACCTCCCTGTGCTGGCTGCCGGGGAGGGAGTGTGCTTGCCCATTAGAGCCAGAGCAAGTGTTTAGTAAAGATGACGAGGGAGGTTTGAAGGACTCCTGCACACAGGAAATCTTTACTTTGAAGGAGAAAGCAAGAGGGAGAGGAGGAGGAGCACTGTGTCAGACTGAAGCCTGAATGAGGCCAAGCTAGCACATCAGAGCAGTCTTTATTCCTCCTTTACATTGATATTGGGTGACCTCCAGATGTGTGTTCTCCCCATCCTGGTGGCCTGTGAAAACTGCCTGAGGGAGTAGGGGAAGGAAGGAAGAAGGGAGGGAGAGACCCAAGGAAGGACAGCTTTTGCTCATTCTTCCTCCCTATAATCAGGCTCCATTAGACTAACCCCTTCCTGCCCCTTCTCCAATCCATGCTCCAGAGCACTGGGTTTCTCCCCCTCCCTGGAGCCCACATCAGGACAACAGCTTTCTCTCCTCGGTCTAAATCCTGATGAAGAATGTTCCTTACCTGTTTTTCTCCTGTCTGGGCTTTCCCCTGTCCTGGTGTTACTGGAAGCCGTTCCTGGCTGCTCAAGAGGCTTCCTGGAGGTTTCCACAGCATTCTCTGCACTGTGGCCCTTTTCCACATGACAAGTAGTAGCTGTTCAGTCATAGGGATTGAGAAGGAAGAGAGCAAGCTGAGTGAACCCTTTGAAAATTGACAGGGAAGGAAAGGACTGCAACAGTGATGTGGAGCTGCCCTGTCTTTGTCTTGCCATCTCTTTCCATTCCTTCCCACACTCCTCATTGCAAAGTTTCTCATGAAAACAGCCTTTGCTGCTCTTCTCCTGCCTTGGTTCATCTCCACCTCTGTTGCTTTCCTCCTCTCTGCACTGTTCTATTCTGCCCTTCTCCTTCTACCCCATACATTGCCTTGCCTGTCTCCCTTACCCTTTCACACCATGCTGTCCTGCCTGCCCTCAGCCCTGCTTGCTCTTCACCAACACAAGTAGCATTTTCACATGGGTTTTCCCCCTTACACATGCTGCCATCTGTCCTCTGTGCACCTCCTTCCATACACAAACATACACAAGGACAGATCTGTGCAAACCTTGGCATATTGGCATTGGTCTCACTTCCAGTAAAATTACTTTTTCTTCATATTAGGCCAAGGCAAGAGTGCAGAGACATTTATGAAACTTTGTTTAATGTACTGAAAAGCCATCGGCTAGAACATTTAGGAAATTGATTTTCCTGGCATTGATGAACTCTTTTTATTTTACCCCAGTATTAATTACTTTTTTTTTTTTAAACAAATTAATTTAAGAGTCATAAAACCTAACAAGTGAGCCAAACGTCAGTAGATCATGTTCCCCTCTCCCTTTCCTCCCCCCCCTCCCTGCTACTAGCGCTGGTATGGGAGGAGAAGAAAAATCAGTGCCTTATGTGACTCTCTCCTCTGGTTTCTCCGTAGGGGAAGCTTCATCACTGCGGGATTACGCCGCCACCACCATGAACGAGTTCCTGGGCATGTTTGGCTACGATGACCAGAACATGCGGGATGAGCTGGCCCGCAAGATCAGCTTCGACAAGCTGAACGCTGCTACCTCAGAGGCCACTGCAGCTGCTGCCTCTCTCCCCGGCGAGGATGCCCTGAGCAAGCGAGCCCGCTTCTCCAAGTACGAGGAGTACATCCGCAAGCTGAAAGCTGGAGAGCAGCTCTCGTGGCCCGTGCACTTGACCAAGTCTGAGGAGTTGGGCTCCAAGCTGGGCAAGGAACCTTCCTCAGTGCTGGCACAGCCCATTCGGGTGCCAGGTCCAGACACCTCCATGCTGACGGAGACCAAAGCCACCATCCTGCCACTGCCCTCTCCCAGCAGTTCCCAGATGCAGGGCCTGATGTCACGGGCCTCCAAATACGACTTCTTCATTCAAAAGCTGAAGACGGGTGAGAGCATCAGGCCACAAAATGGCAACACTTACAAGAAGGCCTCCAAGTATGACCTAGAAAATGTCAAGTACTTGCACCTTTTCAAGCCTGGGGAAGGAAGCCCAGATATGGGAGGAGCCATCGCCTTCAAGACAGGCAAGGTAGGCCGGCCTTCCAAGTATGATGTGAGGAACATTCAGAAGCTTACTCCAGTAAAAGCTCCAGTCCCCAGCCTGGCCCCTGCTTCCCTTGCCAGTACCCCCAGCAGCACCCCTGTGGCCGGGCCAGAGCAGTCCATCTCATTGCCATTCAACACTCCTGAGTACCTGAAATCAACTTTCTCCAAGACAGACTCCATCACAACTGGAACAGTCTCTACAGTAAAGTAAGTGTACTCCCGCTTTTCTTATCTAAGTATTAGTGGGGAATCATACCAGAAGTCTGTGTGTGGTTCAGTGGGCAATTCCAAGTTCTTGCTCTGTTCATGGGATGGTTCTCTGCTCTCTGTCAAAGTTTCTGCTCCTCTTTTATGCCTTATGTCTCTCTTTATCTGATTTGCACTGAGGCTGTGACCTGCCATCAGCAGTCAGAGCCATGCATCTGGAGTCCAATAGTTTCTGAGTTCATGTGTTAAAATGAAAGAGAAGGGAACATGGTGCTGTCAAGCTGTCTTAAGGTCAAGGCTGGAATTACTTTATTTTCTTCTTCCTCTGGTTTTCTAGGAATTTGGATGTGTCTGTGGGAGAACCTGATTCTTGTTCCCATTTAACTCAAAGGCATGACTCTGCTGACTTTACTGTTGGCAAGATGGAGCTTTTTGTTTGTCCCAGAACTCAGAAGACATTTTGGTGCCTAATTCCCATCAATTTCCATAGGAGTTAGGCATATACATACTTCTGTGGGGCCAGGCCTGTGTCTTCTCAATTTGCTTGCATAAATAGAGGTGATTCGATTACCCCTCAGACTGGGCAAACTCATTAGCCCAATTACCACTAATAACCTCCTGCACATACGTTGCCAGCAGTCTCTGCAGTGATGCCATTGACTGAATGGAGGTATCTGAAGGCCTTGCCAAATCTTGGATTACTTTTTAATGTGACAGCTCCAGAGGTGGGAGCTGTAGAAGTGATACATATGTATGTCAGGCTGCAGCAGGGAGGAAGGGAGAGACTTCTCTGCTTTTTTGTCATGGTTTGGATTTACTTGTTTCTCACTGTGAACGTGGGGCGGTTGTGAGCTGTGAATCCCATGGAGTCATTTGTCGTAAGTCAAGGGCCTTCTGTCCTGCCCTCTGTGCCATCACACACACCCTACTGCTTGGTCCTTGGATCAGGAAAAAGGCTGGTTTTATGTTGGTGTGTGGACATAGGAGACCTGGGGCTTACTGGAATGCTCTTTGCAGTCCCAGCAGTCTGCATCACCCACTTTCCCTGTTTCCCCACGTGAAAGGCAGAGCCATGTAATACCTGTCTTCCGTGTGAAATGGTTGTTTTTCAACTGCCTGTGCAGGCAGATTGGCAGCTCCATGGTAAAGGTGTATGGGAAAGGACAGAGGATTATTAGCATCTGCTTCTGCTCAGGATGCTCAGGGTCCTGCTCAGGAGGAATCTGTGCATGCTCCAGATGACAGGCAGGGACTCCTATTACTTAAAAACACAGTGTTGTCAATATTCCAGTAGACTCAGTCTCTTGTTGTGATGGGTGACTTGGTCTGAGGCTCTGTGCCTGAAGGGTCTTGAGGACACTCAGCTGCCTGGGGTTCACTGGCCAACCTAGAGCTGTGCCTGAAGGCACAAGCAAGATAAGCAAGCCTCTTATCTGCTGTGGTGTTTCACTGGCATCCCAGTTTGTTTTCCTTTCTCTTGCCTGTTTCCTGCCTCTTGCCAGATGTGGGTATGCCAGCACCATGGTGATCCTTCCTCTGGCCACAGAACTTCCTCAACCATCATGATGGGGCTGCAGCTGGAATGGAGGTGACCAGGGCCTTCAGTCTGGCACTTGCCATGTCCTGATCACACCCTGCAGTAGGGAATGGGCTCTGGTCCCTTCTCCTTGTTGCTGCTCACTAGATACAGGCTTGCATGATAAAAGACAGCAGCCTGTTAATTGTGTTGGTGAAGGAAGTGCTGACTGTGGTATCTGGGCCGTGGCTTCCCATTCCCAGTCCCCACAGGGTTCAATAACCTGACAGGAATTACGCTTTACTCTCACACATCTGCACATACACCCTTGCCATGGGTTTAAACTCTCTTACATCCAATGCCATTAACCTGCCCTGAACTCATCTACCTTCGGGTGAACTCTGTGCAGAAGTGTCCTTGTTTAAACCAGGGTGCAGAGCAGAGGAGGAGGAGTGGAGGTTGGGCTCAGGCAAAGCCCACAAAGAAGATGGTGTGCAGCCTGTCTGGAGGTGTATTGGGGTAGCCCTATCTCTTCGGTAGGCTGGAGTCTGGCCCTGAATCTCATTTCCCTCTTCCTGACCCTCACTAAGGATGTTATTTTTGTCTTCTTCCTAATGATGTAAAATAATCCAGGCTTATGTGACAGTTGGGGTGGTTTTCTCATTGATTAAAATACATAATCTATCTCTTAGAGTTTTGGGGTATCTGTGAAACCAAGAGGCATTTGAAGCCCCATCCTGGGATCATAGAGCACCAGGGCTGTTGGCCACAGGGAAATGGGCAATAGCTCACCACGTGGCTGGCACAAAGACTCTTCTCCTGCAGCTGAGCCAGGGGCAAAGCTTCTGTGCACATAAGAAGCTGCCAGGTGCCTCAGAGAAGTGTTTGTTTGCATGTGACCATCACTTTTTTGTATAGGGGTTTTTAGTTTTTCCTGTTGAAACAGGTTTTTGTGGTTGATCTTCTCAGTTTCTCCAACAAACTGCTCTGAGTTCTGCAGAGGGAACATGCAGGAAGGGTGGTAGGCAGCCTGTGTGTTTCCCTAGGAAAAGCAAGTCCAGGATTTGAAGGGCAAAGGAGAGGGAATTTAAACTTATGGGTGTCTTTGCTGGTACCCTTTCCTGTGCCCTCTCTCCTGATCTGTCAGCAGTGTGTGTGAGAAATGAGGAGTTTAAGCTGTGCCCTGTTCCTGCTAACCAGCTCTGCCCTGTGTGTCTCTCATTAGGAATGGATTACCCACTGACAAACCAGCCGTCAGCGAAGACGTAAATATTTACCAGAAGTATATTGCCAGGTAGGCAAAACTTTTGACTTTGCTGGGGAGAGGGCTGGGAGTAAGAAGGTGGAGTGGTGGTGGGAGAGATGAAGTCTTGTCTGTATCAAGTGTTTAAACCAGACATTGGCACTTCCATTTCCCATGCCATCTGTACTTGCTCTGTCCCCCTGCTTGGGAGAGCAGTAGTGAGAGAGGTGTACAGTCATGCCAAGAGCATGCCTGGCTCCCTGGAGCTGTTAGACTGTGACAAATAGTGGAAAACTGCTTCAGTGAAGAAGCCCAGGATTTAAATGGGAATTCTGCTTCTTGGCTGTTCTTTTTGTCCACTGCCTTTTTCCCCTACCATGTCCGGTGTCTGCAGGAGGCAAGCAATGAACATTTCAGCTCTGAGAATCTAGTCTGGAGAGATTCACAAATTACTTGAGTTTAGGCAGCTCTTGGCAACAACATGGGATGTTTATCCTAGAAGATTTTTGCAGCTCATCTGTGTGAGAAACCCTCACTGAATCAGGTGCAGAGTAGGGCACCTTATCACAGCTGTGGGCATGCTTCGGTCAGGACTGTGATGCTGAGAGAAAGCCCAAGGCTGTTGAGGTGGAACAGAGTGAGTAATACCAAAAGAGCCAGAGGGACAGAGAAGATGATTGCATAACACCTGCCTGGTTTAGAGCTCATGGTATGAAGGGTCCATCAGGCTTTGCCCCCAGCAGGTTGAATCCTCCACAAGTAATGGATACAAAAGCCCCTTGTGACCAGACAGACATGAGGCAGGGAAGCAAGCAAACACTTCTCTCCAAGGAAAAAAAGGGAGGGTTTGCTTCCACCAGCACTTGGGCACTTATTAACAAAAGGGGAAGGGAACATGTACTGTGCTTTCCCACCTTACCTTACTGTGCCTTCCCACAGAGAGTCTCCTTATTGGAGACAGTCAGCTGCTAGGAAGGTGAAGGGAACATTTTGGCAGGGAAAACGAGTGGAAACAGCACCCTCCTAGCTCGAGAGTGGAACAAGAAGTGACTTAATTTCCTCCCTTTTGCCCAAATCCCAGATGTAGGAGAAGGGGGCAGAAAACCCCGTGGGGAGAGAGGACAGTTGCACCACCACAGGCAGCTCCTCAAGCAGCCATGCCTCAAGTGCATGAGGGAATTCACTGCCTCAGGGGAGAGTACAGAAGCAGAGTATATAGAAAATAGGAAGGAAAGCAGGGGTTTAAACCACTCTTTGCATGGGGCAGAAGGAGCAGCATCCTTTTATTTCTGAGATTGCAGGGATTGCAGCGGGAGAGGAGGTGGCACCTTTCTGTCCCCCATTCCCCTCTCAAGAAGTGAACTGTAAACACTTCAGCCACATCCACTGCTTGTGGAGCTCTGTAAGCCCCTTCCCCTGTGTCAGGCAGGTAGCTGAGGAAGGATTGTGAGCTACCTCAGGGACACCACATCCTGCTTAAAAGGCTCCGCAAGCCACCCCTTGGCAGCACAGCCATTTCCCTTCAATTTACACACATTTAAAAAAAACAGTTTAAAGCCTTAAAATCAAGGGGTGGGGGGAGAAGAGACACAACACTCTTATGTCTGTACTGCATAATTAGCTTAATGAGTTTGCCAAAGCCACTGCCAAAAGCTGCCCAGGGATAATCCATTCTCTCACACAACAAAACAAAACCTCTTACTTAGCTAGTTTGGGTTGGGTTGTTTTTCCCCCTCCTCCTCCCTGTATATTTATAATTAAAAAAAAAAAAGACCACAGAAAAAATTATTATTATTATTATTAGTGCCTCAGCAGATGGTGCTTCTGGCAGCACTTGCTTAAATATTTATTTCTGTGTGGGTTTCCTCCCCCCTTGTAATTGGGGTGGGTTTTTTTTTTCTTCTTTCACATCTTCGTTACAGAGTAATGAGTCTGTAAACACTCTCAAAGCATGCTGACTTCTTTATTTATTATTTTTATTATTATTTATTTATCAACTCTTGCCAGATCAAGACTTTCTGGCCAAAAAAAAATAGTGAACCGATTAATGTAAAGGAATAGGGAGTGGGTTGTTCTTGTGCAAATGAATCTGTGTCTGTATTGACAACTTAGGAGTTTGGATTTGTATATCAGTGTGATGAGCTGGTCTGTGAATTTCCTTGTTTCAGGTGTGTGTGTTGGTGTCTGTTCGTGTGCATGGAAATTGTGGGTGCCTTCATGTAAATTCAGGAGAGTGCTGATGTGCTGTAGAGTCTGTGCATGTAAATGTGCGTGTGTGTATGTGTGTAAGTGTGTGGTGTGTAAGCTTTCCTGTTATGAAAAACCTAAACAGATGCTGTGCTTTAAAAATTAATAGCTTTGAACTGTTTCAAGTGTCAGAAGAAACACAGGATAATATAACCCTTTAGGAGCCCAGCCTTGCACACTGAAGGAGCAGAATTTCCCCTTTGTGCTGGGTTTGGTGGAACACTTATCTCTCCCTTCCTGAACTTTAGACACCACACACACCTTTCCGTGGCACATGGAAAGGAGGGTGGGAGTTGGAAGTGCTGGAATGCTTGTTTAGCTGTTGTTTTTAAAACTGAGCCCATGTGTTATTCCTGCTAGGATGCTTCAAATAACTCATCTCCTGGAGTCAGATCTCATTGTGTCTGGCCCTTCTTTTACTCCAGTTGGTGTCTCTGATCATTCTGCATACTCATTTTTGATAATAATTTGAACTGCTTGGTATTTGTCAGCAAGGTCTGTATTGTCCTCTCTGCCTGGCCTGCACCACACAGTTCTCCAGCCCTGCACAGCCCTTTGCTCTTCCTTCCCCATCACATCAGTGGAATCGAGAGGAAGCTTCCCACAGGGCAGTTTCTTTCCTTGAAGAGCTGCTGGTGGTGCTGCTGCCATTAAGCCTTGGACTAGCAGGACCAGTTGGTTTCGTGTTCCTGGTCAGTGCCACGGTGGCTCTGGCAGCTGCCCTGGACAAGCCTAGCAGTTGCCCAGGCGTTGAGCAGGAATCTCTTCCTCTACTCTCAGTTCCACACCTTTATTTATGCAGCCAGCCCTGCTGTTTGCCTTGTGGTTTGTTTCTTCTCTGCTGCTGAGGTTTGTTCCAGTTTCTCAATCACCTGTTCTGACGTGATCCTGATTTCCTGCAGTATTTCTTCTCCTTCCCCAGGGAAAGGCATGTCTGCTCCTGGCATCTGTCCCTGTCTCCCTTTGTGAATGCTGAGGCAAAGAAGTCATTTAATTTTTTAGCAATGTCTATCTTTTCTGTCAATTAACTCCCCTTTCCATCTCCTAGAGGCCCTGCTGTCTCCACAGTTGACCTCCTCTTCCTTACTGTGCTTCAGAAATGGCTTATTTAGTAGTGCTTTTCATCCAGACCTTTTCTATCCCGTAGCCTCATGTTACCTCACCTTAGGATGATTCCTAATCTTCCCTGCTCCTGCTCCATTCCTCGATTGCCCCACGACACCCTCACTCCTCTCATTTTCCTTTTTTATCTGTTGCCCTTCCTCATTTCTTTCCCATGCCCTTTATCATATGCACTCCTGCTGTGTTTAGCACTTAAGTGACGTGAGGAACCTTTGAGGAACCTTTGAGCAGATGGTACTTTATCTTTGAATGTTTCCCCTCTGAGCCCCCTTCTCTCCACTTCTTTTTCCCTTTCAAGCTCTTCTAGGGTCCTCTAGAATATACACAAGGGAGTTCATTGCACTGATTACCCCAATACTGGATCATCCCTTTGTGCCAATTCCTGGTGTGTCTGTCAGTCAATAAATTCTGCATACTGACTGTTTGTATGTAGGCATTACACAGAATTTCTGTCTTTCTGGTCTTTTTTGCCACCCTGTATGCCAGGAGTTTTCAAATTTGCTGTATGCAGCTTTTCTGATATCCTACTAGATAGGCTTATAATTAAAATTTAGAATCCGTATTTGCCTAACATCTATTTGCCTCCTTCTGTCATGGGAGGTCTCTGAAACTTGCTGGCGTGCTATTTAAACTCTCTTCTAGAATTGTGTGGTGTTTAGTTCAAGGAACCCTCCTTCCTTATGCTTCCCCAAGTAAACAACTTAGATAACAGAGATGAATTTCAAGGGGAAAGACAGATTAGGGATGAACAGGACCTGAGTGATCCGGCTCAAGAAGCACCTTTAAATAGTGACAAATAAGCAAGGGAAGGCGAGAGGGTCACCCTCCTTGGAGGGGATAAAGGAGGTGGGGTTTAATGCCATAAACATGTGCGATGAAAGCAGGAAGAGTGCTTGTTTATTTGTACCTTGCTTACAGGCCCTGCTGCCAGGACAGTGTTGATTGGCTCTCCCTCTCTCCTGTTTGCAGGTTCTCTGGCAGCCAGCACTGTGGACACATTCACTGCGCGTACCAGTATCGAGAGCATTACCACTGCCTTGACCCCGAGTGCAACTACCAGGTACAGCAATGCTCAAAACCTAGCAGCACACGGGGGAGCGTGTGTCCTCCTGTGCTTTCCTCCCACATGCATGCGCATGCCTTTTCACTTTGCCGCTCTGAAAGAGGGCAGGATATGTTCTGAATTTAACAGAACTTTATTTTGTTCCCGTTTAACTCAGTCTAATACCATTTAACCAAACTCAGATTGCTGTAACGAGGAGCCGAATATAGATCAGCTCAAGTCCACGTTTATGTCGGTGAAACACCAAGAGCATAAATTGTGCTGTGTTACAAACTGTGCCTGAAAGTAGGGAATGCTGATCTGTTAGTCTGTCTCTTTCCCTCCTGCTGCCCGAGTGACTTTGTAGCAGCAGTATCTGCAACAAAACACGCAGCAAGACCAGCAGCAGTGTGCGGGATTTGTGGGGAAGGCGCGGGGGTAGGAGAGATGCTGTAATTGCTGGGAGAATTGCCAGGGTATCCACATCAAGCCAGCGGCTCACGTGCTGTGTTTGTTTACCCTCATCCCAGGCCCGGGAGTTTGACACTGGCATTTCTGTGGTCAGGCTGATGCAGGAGAGGGAATCCCAGAGTTTGCCTCTGCCGTGCACCAGACACAACTTCAGCCCTGCCCTCAGAGCCCTTTGGGTCTCGCTGGGATGACTCTGACCACAGCAGAGGAAGTTGATCTGGAGCTGCTGGGCTTGGCTGTGGGTTTCTATTGATCAAAGGAGAGTTTCTCTCCAGGATGCATGTACTGGTCCTTCTAGCCCAGCACTTAGTAATCAAGATGAGTCTATCCCAACTGTGACACAGATATCCCTGCACCAGAAAGAGAGAAACACAAAGGATGGAAAAACAGAAAAACCTATTATTATGATTGGCCTCATGATTATTTCCTAAGGAGTCTGGAAGCTGCTTGCAAAGGAGCTGTCTGGTCTCGCAGGGAATAAGGATTTAGGCTGCTTTTTAAAATGCAAATTATTTTATGGCTGAGATATATTTTAGAATAAGTAACGCTTTGTAATAAGTGGGCACAAATTAACAATGATTGGCAATAGCAATCCTGTATGTACGCCCTGGGAAATCATAGCTCCAGCCTCCAAGGGATTTCTGTTGAAATCTATATCCATATATTCCAGTGCCAATAACAACGAGATTGATCAGGATTGATATTATAGGAGGAAAGAGTGGAAGCGATAATCATTTGTTTCCTATGAGGCAGACTAGAAAAGTTGTTAAACATTAGAATACAGGCCTTTTCAATTACTGCTCAAAATAAATGGATATTGATTTCTTTTTTAAAAAAAAACAGATTTACTTTCTCACCTTCAGTGGTAAATATTGATGTCTGTGGGAAATAGAAATAAAAAGCTTCATTTTAAAGGCACTTAGCCTGCTCTGACAATGGGGTACCCCTTCACTGCTTCAAGCAGGTAGAAGTTGAAAAGGATATTCTGGTCATACAGATTTATCTCTGAGCTCTGTTTTTCTGTAGAAATGCATCTTTTTCTGTGACTTGAAGAAATTTTTGTGTCCCTGTTTTCCTAATAAAACCATCCTACCTTCAAGGGAACACAAGAGACTTAGAATGGGAACACAGTGTAAAAGAGCAAAGGGTTTTTCCTGATTTCTAGTCCAACATGAATGTAACAACCAGTGTCTTGATAACCACTACAGTCAGTGACTTGGAAGCTTGCATTGCTTGCTTGTGGGCTGTTCAGTTCACTGGTTTGCCTTCTAACTATAGCACTTCTTGCGATAGTAGCAGCTAAAATTATTTTAAAAGAACTGCAATCTTAAAGCTGCAGGGAGCAGATTCTGGGCATCACCCCAGTGTCATGTTTACTCTAGAACTTTTCATGTGTATTTACTTTCCCTCTACCAAGAAGATACATGCACACAATTCCTCTTTAATCTGATTCTCTTGGAGTGATTTCTGCCAAGCTTTCAACCCCTGGTCCCATAAGTTTATTAACAACAACAAAAGACACCCACCCTGCCCCCAGGATTACTCACCCACTGGCATCATGTGTGTCTCACTGCCTGTGTCTGTATCTCTGCAGAGATTCACTAGTAAACAGGACGTGATTCGGCATTACAACATGCACAAGAAGCGAGATAACTCCCTGCAGCATGGCTTCATGCGCTTCAGCCCCCTGGACGACTGCAGCGTGTACTACCACGGCTGCCACCTCAACGGGAAGAGCACTCACTACCACTGCATGCAGGTAACAGCAGCCAGGAGCCACGGATGGGCCAGCTCCTCTCTGGGGGGGGCCAGCAAGGATTCATCAGTTCGGCCACCTGGCGCTCCCCTGTCGCAGAGCTGGGGCTGCCTAAGCAGAGGGGGGGACATTCATGGCCTGTCTTGCCAACTTCTGATTCTGGAACCTCACTGACAAGTCTGTGCCCTGTCCTCAGTGCACTTGTCCTGCCAAGTGTTTGGAATGGCAGAGGGAAGCCCCATTCTCAGCTTTTAGAAGCCTTGTCCGTGCAGTGAGGCAAAGCAGGTCTCAAGGTTTTCTCATAGTCTTGAGACTCAGGAACTTCTTTAATGCCACTGAACTGTACTCAAATCTGATCTTTTCCTCCCTTGAAACCAGACTTTCTTGTGGAACATCTGCCCTTTAGCACTGGGTTCATTTCCTCCATAATCAATTCTAAAGTAATTAAACTTTAATATCACATATCTACACTTAACACCCCTGGTTCTTCATGTCTTTCGCCAGTGGCACGCATGTGTGGTGTAGGCTGAGAGCCATGTCTCAGGGACAGCCAGGCTTCAGCAGCAGTGTAGCCAGAGCTGGAGCTGCTGCACAGATGTCACTGTGATGCCTTCACTGTCTTAGACATGAACCTACAATATTGTTTGGGTCATACTCTGATCGTTCCTCGGGTTTAAAGTTTGATTCGTTTTAGTAGAATTGTGGCCTAAACCATTGCCCTGAGATTGTGCTGCAGTTACAAACAGAGGGATCAGCCAACCCTTGGTGACAGATTTTCTGGTCTGAAAAGCCAGGCTCACTTCCTGACTTGTCCCAGCAGTTTAAGACCTCAGTTAAAGTCACAAGGCCTTAATCACATGCTTAAATGCTTTGCTAGGATAGACTTCAGCATATGTTTAACTTGAAGTCAGGTAAGCTTTCTGAAGTCAATGGGGCTTAAGCACGTACTTAAATGTTAGGCATGCACTCAAGTTCTGTCCTGAATAGGGGCTGGTTGAAGCATGTGCTTACAGCATTTGATAAATTGGGAATTTCATGTGTCTTTCTCTTGAGGACATTTTCTGTTATGCTTCCATAATATTGGTTGTTTAGTTTCTTCAGTTGAGCAGGGTTGGATTTGTTTGATTTTTTTTTAGAGTACAAGGAGTGTTTCACAGCTTTAAGTCACTCCGAGTTCGAATAGAGACCCTCACTTACACAACTATATATGGCTAATTCCATCCTGTGCCCACTGTCTTCCAGTAAAGTAATGCCCATGTAAGCAGTGTCTTACAAGGAAAGGTGTCAGAATATAAACTCCCAATTAAAGAAAATACTGCTTAAATGGCAGAATTTGTGCCATCCATCACATGGGGGTTTTTTTCTTTATGTCCATAATTGGTGTGGATAAAATTCAGTTAGTTGTTTATATAAACTGACATTTTTTTAGGCTTTCGCACCAAGAGCTGCATTGCAAATTATTCCTAAGGACGCTTTTGTTTAATTCTTTTTTTTAATGCCATGCAGGGCCTGTCTTTTTTCAAGGTGTCAGTGTGGAAAGAGAGAGAGACTCTTTTATATTGGAAATAGCTGGAGATCCTTTTTATTTTTTTCTCTGGGTATTTGTCATGGGTTTTGTTATTGCCTGTTTGAATCAACCTGGGCTGAACTAAGGGGTGGTGTTTTCCTTCTCTTCATTTCTGAGATGGTGCAGGCATTGGCACATGTTGTGCTAGAAGAAAAGAAAAAAATCCTCCCTCAGCAGGGCTGAGGACGTTTTCAGATTCCAGTGGGTTTTTACTCAATATGGCAAAGTTGCCCCGCTTTACCCAGAGGAAAGCAGGTTTTCAGCATTCCGTCTTTGTCACACGATTCCCATTCGCTCCACAAGTTTAAAATTATTGAAGTGGGAGTCTTGAACAGTGACAGGAAAAAAAAAGTCACCAGTTTGCTAAAATCAGCTGAACATGGGGTTTAAGATTTGCTAGAACGAAACTGTTTATTACATAAAGCTCAAAAGACTGGCTGGCCTCATGTTGCACCAGCATGCCTTACCTCCCAGAAGGACTAAAGAGGTAAATAACTTATTCCCACTCAATTTTGTATTCCCCAAATAGATTAAATCCTACATTGTTCTGTGTCACTCCAAGATAACAGAAAGCAACAGCATCTGTTAGTGTTCTGTTCTCTTTAAGAGCAGGAACCCTACTAGCTGCTTCCCCAAGCAGGCATGATTATCTGGAGCTGGTGCTTTATCCCTCCGATCCTCCCTTTTTTTCTTACTGTTTCATGCCCAGAGAGTTGGTTTGGGTTTGTTGTTTTTTTTCCACAACTGCTCTATGCTCTATCAGTCTTTAGATTGGGAATTAAAGTGATGACTTAATACCTCTAGGAGAAGCACACAAATGGAACTATTAAATGTACGCATGCTGCTCATGTATTTATTGCTGCTGGTAATAATGTCAGGCTGTTAATCCGCTGTGCTGATGACTCCTCTTTGGGCCTGGGGTAGGTGGGTTGTAACAAGGTCTACACAAGCACCTCTGATGTGATGACCCATGAGAACTTCCACAAGAAGAACACGCAGCTCATCAATGACGGATTCCAGCGGTTCCGTGCCACGGAGGACTGCGGCACTGTGGAATGCCAGTTCTATGGGCAGAAAACAACTCACTTCCATTGCAGGTGAGACAGCAGGGAAGGGGAGGAGTCCTGCCTCAGAGCTGTGTGGTCTGTTTGCCTCCTTCTGCCAAGTCATAATTTCAGGAGTATGCACAGGGACTTGATTTGCCCTGCTGTGACCTTCTCAGTACTGCTCCTGGGAGAATTCGTATACCAGAGCAGATGTGATTTCCAGGATTGTGCCACAGACCACTCTGAAGGCAGGAGTATGATCTGAGGAGAGGATACCCACTAGAAAATAGAGCCTAGAATCATTTGGGAGAAAGATCACAGTGCTCTTCAGAGTGCAACTGAAGCAGGCCATTAATACACCGCTAATGGCACTTGCATTGTAGGGTTCTCTCCAGCCAGCTCATCCCTTTTGGGGCCGGTCTTAGCCTTCTGTGCACATTTGCTCTTCTACTGATTTCTTATGTTCTCAGGAAGAGTAGGAAAGCAGAGTTTGTACCTTAGTCCCCTTTACCTGCTGTTTTGGAACTTTTAGTGGAGAGTCCCTGTATTCCATGTTCCTGTGGCTGCTCCACAGAGTGGAGTGAGCTTCCCAGTTCTCCCACATGGCAGCATATCTGCTTGCCTGGGTGTCCCAGGTTAACCCACAGACAGCTCCTCAGCCCCTCTGCAGCTGGGGCAGTTGTCTCATTGCAGCCCCAGCCCTTGTCCTGGAGGGAGACAGGAGACAGCAGCTCTGCCTACCCAGCCAACCTCTCCTCAATGCCCTTGCAGGAGACCTGGGTGTACATTCACCTTCAAGAACAAGTGTGACATTGAGAAGCACAAGAGCTACCACATCAAAGATGATGCCTATGCCAAGGATGGCTTCAAGAAGTTCTACAAGTATGAGGAATGCAAGTATGAAGGCTGTGTCTACAGCAAGGCCACCAACCACTTCCACTGCATAAGGGCAGGCTGTGGCTTCACCTTCACCTCCACCAGCCAGATGACTTCCCATAAACGCAAGCATGAGCGCCGGCACATCCGGAGCTCAGGAGTGCTGGGCCTGCCTGCCTCACTCCTGGGCTCCAAGGATAACGAGCAAGAGGAGTCCAGTAATGATGACCTCATTGACTTCTCTGCCATGAGCTCCAAGAACTCCAGCCTGAGTGCCTCCCCGACCAGTCAGCAGTCTTCCGTTTCTCTCATCGTCCCAGCTGCACCCTCCTCTGTGGCTGAGCTCGCTTCCTCACAGGCCACCAAGTCTGCCAACAGCATGACACCAGCCACAAAGATCTCTGGTCTGCTTTCCCAGGCTCTTCCCAGCAATATACCCTTGGCCCTGGCACTCTCCAACTCAGCACTTCCTGGAACAGCTGGATCCTTCTTCCCCATCATCCCCAGTCGGGTCTCTACACCACTTCCTGCCAGCTCGGCTAATCTGATGACTGCTGGTTCTTCTGGCACCAATCCAACATCATCTGCTCCTACAGATTCCTCATCCCAGGCAGTTTCAGGGTCTGGTGAGCCAGTGGCTACTTCTTCTCCTGCTCCAGCAGCCTCTATAATGGAAAGGATCTCTGCTAGCAAGGGATTAATCTCTCCTATGATGGCCAGGCTGGCAGCAGCTGCACTCAAACCCTCTGTGGCACTTGAAGCAGGTGAGTTACCTCATCAGTTGTGAGAATGGTGGGAGGCAGAGCAGTCCTTGATGACTTGGAGGAGAGTCAATGAGAAGCCACCCACTTGTCCATGGGACTGTAGTTGGGGAGGGTGTAGTAAAAGAAAACAAATGGGAGAATTAATTTGGTTGTGTCTAATTAACACTTGAGGAGGGCAGTCTTTGCAAGGTTTCCTGTGGAGCCTGGCTATTCCCACATGGCCAGAAGACAGGCAAGAAACATCTTCGCCCACGAAGGGTGTAAGCTCTTACCAGAGCTGAAGAGTGTTGCCATGTGTAATTGGCTGTAGGCTGAAAAGAGAAAGGCACTGTATTGAAAATAGAAATTAAGAAAAAATACCTTAGCCAGTACTTGCAGGCTGTACTGAGACTGTATCGAGCTTTAGCTGGGCACACTGGTGATGGTCCTGTAGCCCATGGCCAGTAACTTTTCTGATCTGGGGGGCTGTTCTGTGCTTCAGCTTTGTTGTCCTCGCTGTGGGTCTGGGGGCTGTGGTGGTTCAGTCCACAAACAGGACCTTCCTTTCAGTCAGTTCTTGCAGGCTGTGCTCCCCACTCCCTGCACTAGCTGAGGGGTCAGAGATGGGAAGGGAAAATCCCCTGGGGCAGCCCAGAGCTTTTCCTGCTGCCACCTCGACCTGAGGCAGGTCGTAGCTCAGTCCCAGCCCTGACAGATGGATGTGGGGCTCCCACGAGAGCACAGGGAACCTCCCCCGTCCGCTGACCGTGGCCAGCTCACGGTGGGCAGCAAGGGGCCGCGCCGGGGAGGCTGTGCCTGGCAGCACCCGCGGCACCGGGCTGTCCCCAGGCTGTCCCCGGGCTGTCCCCGGGCTCCTCGCTGGGCTGTGCCGAGCTCGCTGATGGCCCCGGCTGCCCAAGAGCAAACGGGGGAGTACGAGGAGGCGATCCGATTAAAGAGGGAGGGGAACTTTCACATACTTTTTAAATTATTGGTTGAAAAATTGTTTCCTAAAGGAGAGAAAGGTCATTGAGGGAACTATTTTCCTTTATTTTTTAATAAAATGCCACTTGCTGTCTGAGAAGCAGCTCGCCGTCAGCTGTACTGCCGGAGGGTAAATTAATATTTTAGTCACTTGGGGATTGTGGAAAAAAGCTCTGTAGACATGTTCCTGTCAGCAACTTTTTCCCCCTCCTTTTTTCTTTGCCGTTTTTCCAATTTTTTTTTCTTCAATTTGTTCTCCTTCCTCTCCTCGCCCTCCCCAACACCCCTTCCTCTTTTCCCCTTTTACTTTAATTTGAATTCTTCTTTCATGGGCCCAGCACTAAACCTCCTCCCTAAAAAAGAATCGTTCCCCCTTTTGGTGGGGACACGGAGAGGGCGGTGGCGAGAGGTGGCGAGTTTGAAGCGGTCCAGTTGCTGTCACCTTCGATAGTCCCGGCGGGGCAGATGCTCCTGCTGGGCAGGCGCAGTGTCGGGGCCAGCGCTGTCGCTACGGCAACGCTGGGACCGGGGACGGGGAAGGGGGCTTGACTAGCAGTCGAAAGCTGCCACATTGCCTCAGCATTAACAGAGTCTTTAATAAACGCTTAAGAGGCAGCCCCGCAAATTAGTTATGACAGTTTGTGCAGAGAATCAGGTCTCCCCCACGCTCCTTCCGCCCTTCTCCTTTAAAGGGCCCATAGCCTGGACAACTTTGACATAATTTTGCAATAATTATCACTTGAAGAATTTCCACGCTGGAGTGGACGTCAGAACCCATCATGTCAACTTGGCAATAAACGCTGACCAGCAATCCCACTACTTCCCTCCCCCCCCACACTTTTTCTTTGCTTTTTTCATTTAGGCACCAATGCCAATGATTTAACTTACTTATTTGCCATTGTAACCTCATTTAGACCCATGCTTTTAATTTATTTTTTGCACTTAATTTCACCATATTTCTTGAGCAGGGAATGGACAACCAGCACCTCCCGGACGGTTCAATCCAGTCCAGGTGAAGCAGGAACCTGCAGAGGCCATGGGACCCTCATCTGCCACCAGTCAGGACCCCTTGCAGGAGCACAGCTTGGACCTGAGCGTCAAGGACCATGGGTGAGAGAAGTGGGTGGGCAGGCACATTCAGCCCTACACAGAATCAGGCTTTGGGAAGTTTCCATACCTGTTATTCAAGAGGACACAGCATGCTGGTGAAAGGCAGTTTCACAGTGGTTGAGTTGAACACCCCAAACCTGGAGGTGGGCCGGCCATCTCTGCTCCCCATCAAGTGTATGTTCTCCAAATGGCTTTTTGGGCTCACAGGCACCTACTGACTCTTCAACAAGAGCTCACTTCTTGTGCTCTTTTCTGAAAATAGAGTCACTGGCAAAGCTGTTTTCACTTAGTCCAGTTGTCATCAATTGTTGATTGAAGCTGCCCCAGTGCCACACCTCAGCACACTCTTAGCAGCAGCCTTTGCAGTCTGGTGAATGAGGGCTAAGGGAAGCACATTCCAGAGAAACTGGACACACCAAACAGCTGGATGTCAGGCTAACTCTGCTCTGGGTCTGGCATAGGCTGGTCTGTAGGTATGGTGATGGTTGTGCAGGTGTGAATGCACCTTTCTCAAAGCACGTGTCCCACTTGCTCAGCATCTCTGCTGAGAACAGGAGTTTTTGGGGATTGTGCTGGGTGACAAAAAGTGCAGAGGAACTGATCTGGGGATAAGTGAGCTCCACTTTGACCTTTGTATCCATTCCTGTCCATACCTTATTTAAACAAGCCTCCCTTTGGGAGTCCAGCAATTGGAGCCAACTGCAGATATCCCAGGGCTGCCTTTCAGTGCAGGATTGGGCCTTGCCTTCCTTACTGCCCAGGGGACCCATGGCCCTGGCAGTATAATCACCATCCCTCCTGCTTTTGTGGTATTTTTATGATATTTCTGAAAGTTCTAACAGGAGGAAGGGGTAAAACCTGGGGGGAGGTCATGAGTTAACAAATAAAGTATGATGGAGTGGACACTGGGGGATGAGGTCTGGGCCAATTAGTAGCTGAAAGAACTAAATTCTGCAGACGTGGGTCCCTCTTTCTGTCCCTCTTGGCTGTCACAAGTAAGCGAGTTTGGCCCGCCCAAGGGACTGTTGGCTTCATTCTTTTCCTCTGGATGTAGTAGGTGAGGAGTGAGGCAGCTTGAAGGGAGAAGGATTAATCTCAGTGCTCGCAGTCCCTGTGCACATCTTAACTAAACCCTGTTGGTTTGTGTGTTTCAGTAATGAATCAAATGGCCACACAGTCTCGGCAAATTCATCTCTTTTATCCTCGCTTATGAATAAGGTAAGAGCCATCCATCAAACGCCTTTCATTCCCCCCACCAAGAGAAATTAAAGCTGCGATAGCGGGGAAGGGGGGGAAGAGATGCGTTTGTTTTTTAATGTTTTGCCTCTATTAAGATGAGTTTGTACCATTTAAATTTTGAGACCATTTTTCATCGGATATAATTTCAGAGCCACTGCTTACGAATTAATTTAATGAACTGGCTGAAGAAATATATTGCCGCCTCTGACACCTTTTTTTTTCCCATCCTTTCTAGACAGAGGAGGGCTCCAAAAGGTTTCTTTTCTTTTCTTTTTGTTTTTTTTTAGGTTTTTTGTTTAATTTTTTTTGTTTGTTTGTTTGTTTGGGGGGGTGTATAGTTTTTTGTTTTGTTTTTGTTTTCAGAACCTGTCAACTTCTCTCTCACTTTCCTTTCATAGTTACTCATTTTGTTTACTTACTTAAAATCATTTTCCTTCATTTGAGGAGGGAGAGAATAATCTGTTTTTATGTAAGAGAAGAAAAAATTGAAAGTTTTGAACCAAAATAATCAATTTCTGTCTTTCTGGTGTGAATAATGGTGTCTAACAGAGTCCCCTTTACTGTGTTCTAGAATATTTATTTTAGATAATGCATAGTTTCTTTTTCCTTGTTTTTTTTGTTAAATTATACATCATTTCAAATATATATTTCTCTTTCACATGATAAATTCTACTGTACCAAGATTAATTTTGCCGCTGTATACAACTGCAGTAGAGATCAGGGCACCCTTTGAGCCATGCTTTAATATTCTGCTATGTGATAGGTTTTACAGGCATAACTATTGCTATCCCCTTGGCTCTGGGTGTTACATGCATCAAGGCCATATAACCCTCAAGAGAGAGCAAAGTGACTTTGCCTGGTAATCTCCCACCTCCTTTCTTTCTTATCACTGTTTTTCTCTGTGTTTAATTTCTGCGTTTATCCTTATTTCACTTTTCTTCTCCACTGGTTCTCTGTTACACTGGGGTTTTGATTTTCCCTTTTAAGCATTATTTCTTATTTGTTCCTTTGTATTGTCCCTTTAGTGTTTCCAAATATGCAGGTCTTTCTTTAGTGAGCAAATGTATTTAGTAACTCTGCTTTCTGGGGTCAGGAGTCATTCTGAAGGTCCCAGATCAGGGAAATTCTCTTTCAATGGAGACTTCACTTGAAAATTTCCAGGATAATATGTGATTTAAGTGTACGTTTACAAAAAAGCATTTCTTAGTGTGCAGTCTGACATGAGGTTCTTTAAGTTGTGCAAAGCAAATATAGCACAGGTGCAAAATAGGAGTCAGGTTAAAGGACTGAAATTCCAAGACTAAACATTGCAGAGTCAAGCTCAGTCTGCTCAGGAAGACATCACACTTGCTTCTTCCTCTTGCTGCACACAATTTCTGTCCATGGGGGAATCCTTCATTGTTTTTTCTAGGAAAAAGAACCCTTTACAGAAATGGAATTACCAGTGGAAACACACGACCTGAATTTCTGACTCCAGCCATAAAGAGTTCCAGTCTCCACACAGCAGCAGGGGCTTTACCTTCAGGGGGCATTAAGAGAGCCTCAAATTACCAGGATTCCTGTAGCCTATTGCAGTTTATTTAGGGGGCTGTCAGGCTTAATTAACTGATATTTATAAAGGGCTTCGAGACCCTCAAGTGGGTGGAGTTTCCAGTGCAAGTATTGGGCCCAATCCTGCATTTTATTCATGCTGTGAATTTTTTATTTGCTGTTGTTACTGGAGGTAGTTGAGAACACAACAGATAAGGAAAGAATCTGAGAAATTGTGCATTTATTCTGAAAGAAACTTTTCCCTCTAGGCAGGCTTGAGTAACTTCATTTTTCTATCCTGCACATCATACACCTGGACCTGTAAACCTCTGTGTAGATTCTATTTGAAGCTTTTCTTGCAATGCAGATTATGAACCCAAGTCCTGCTTCATGGAGGATGTATCCATTTAGCACAGAAAAGTAACATGATTTTATTATTAAAGTTAATAAGAATTTTCCAGGAACTTGAGACAGAATTCTTCCCCAGCTGAATAAGATTTTCATCCTTCCACCCTCACACATGCCTGATAGCCATTTTAAAGGAGAAATCCCTGTGGCTGGGATAAGATGACTGAATAAACTAGAGTTTACAGTTATACCACCAGCAATTTGCAGGAGCTACAAAGGGCTATTACTGTTGAAGTCCACCCACCTTTTCCATAGTCGAATAGGGGCTGTCTCTCTTCACCTCAGTTTCCTCGTGGATAAAATAGACATGATGCTTTATTACTTTAACAAGATCCATGAATATTCAATGGACACCTAAATGCTTTATGACATTTGGGTGGAAGATGCAGAAGAGTGAGGTGTTACTAAGTTTTGCTGATGCAACTTTTTGTCTTCTCTTTTAGTCTTTGAAGACACTGTGGGACAGTCCTGAGGGTGGCCGTGTCTGTGTCTTGGTGCTGGGCTTGATGCAGTGTCTGTGTTCTTGTTCCAGATGTCCAAGACCAGTGCCAGCCTTGGCAACCTGCTGAACATTAAGACAGAAGGAGAAGGCAGCCAGGCTGGGCCTGGGGAGCCAACCCAGTACTTGGGCAAGGCAGTGAAGGCACTTGTCCAGGAGAAGCTCTCTGAGCCATGGAAGATGTACCTGCGCCGGTGAGGAGGGAGTGGAGCTGGGAACAGGGGAAAGGGAAAAGTGCTTCTTTTGCAAAGTGTTCTGAGTTCTGGTGAATGTAAAGGCCTGGTTCTGTCAGACATCTGGAGCACATTTAGCCCTTGGTTGTACTTACCTGCACCAGGTGTTAATGTCTGGTAAGAAATACCTGCCCACATAGAATTGTTTTGCAAAGGGATCTTGAGGACCAAATACAAGCACAGATCTTCAGGTAGTTCTGTTGTCCTGGACTTCACCTTAGGCTCCCCTCATGACCCTGTTGTGGGAGCCCAGTGCAGTTGTGCTCTTAGCACTGGACCTGTGTGAGACCATGGTTATTACACACAGGTCACTGGAGCCCTGAGATGCTTCCTGTGGCATTTCCTCCGAGCAGGCCACTGGAACAAAACTAGTTTTGGGGATGTAGAGGCATGGGAATAAGTAAAGGGATATGGGAGTTGGGATGATTTCTACTGCTTTTGTTTGTAGGAAAGGAGACTCAGAAAGAAAATGGAACAGATACAAAGCTCACCCACTCACAGACACATGCACATACATGCCCAGACAGACACAGGCTTTGAGCACACACAGATAGACCCAGGCAGACACACAGGTTTGTGCTCTGACACAGATAGTCACCTCCTAATAACAGTGGACACTTTGTAAATCACAGGCTTTAATGGAGAAGACTAGAAAATCTTCTAGTCCATCAGCCTCTGGCTGGTGTGTGATCCTTCCCTGCAGTCCATTTGCATTTTGTCCAGTCTGGTTGTAATTCTGCCAGGCAGTGTGGCTATTTTCTTGTCTCTGGGAGCATTATTCTACCACCTAATAAGTTTCAATGTCGTGTTTTCCATGGTTTGCTGCCTGAATTCCCCTTTTTGTAGTTTTGTTGCAGCTGTTTATAGTCCCTTGAACCACAGCAGATCATCCCTTTCTGCAGCTGGAGTTCAGCCCCTTCAGACAGTCACAGACTTTCAGCATTCCATTTAACCAGACTTAGTTACTTCCTTTAATCTGACTCTGGATTAGTTCCTTCTGCCTGCGGGTCCTGTTGCTTTCCAGTTGTTCCCTGGATGGTGCAGAATTGTCCCATTCCTGACAGAACAAGCTTCTGCCCCCAAACAGGCAGCTCACAATTTGTTTGTATCTACACAGAGTAATGTGTAGTACCGTGTTTATCATCGTCTGGGACACAGAATTGCTTTTAATGTTGTTTAGTGAGTCCCCAATGTATAAAACACCCCCACGCCCAGGTGTATTTGTTGTGTGTTTGCAAACATGACTCTCCTGTTCTGAACCTTCTCCCTTGTCTTGCCAAACCTCTCTGTGCTCTTTTCTCCTCTTGCACTGGTGTTACCACCTCCTCCCAGCTTAGTATCTTTGTGAATTTCATAAGCATGCTGTTTACTCCTAGATTGCTAATTAAGACGTTAAATAAACTCAGACTAACCCAAGTCCTCCTCTCAGCACTCACACAATGCCTCCTCCTCCCAGCTCAGTGTGGTGCTGGTTGTCATCAGCCTTTTTTTATGGTCCCTCAGCCAGTTTCAAGCCATGAGGTGACATTACATCCAGGCCAACTGGAATTAATTCTAAGCATATGCAAGACTGAATCAACTGCTTTACTAAAATCCAAATATATTGCATCCCTTCATCCACTAATTTTGTAATTCTATCAAAAAAAGCAATTAAATTTGTCTGGCAAGATTTATTCTTTATAATCCTGATGCTGTTTATTGCTCATGGTTCCTTTATCCTCTAGATGTTTAATGATTTTCTCCTCCCTCTTAATATTTGTTCCATTACTTTACTGGAAGGAGAAGTTAAGGCCAGAGGTATGATAATTGCCAAAGATGACTGGTCTTTTTTTTTCTCCTCAAAGAACCAGTACCTTGACTGTTTAATTTTTTTCCCCCCACTTATGTACCTCCCACTTCTCTATGGCTTAAAAACCAGCAAGTGGTAATGTAATCAGTTTGGGAGTTAATTTCCATTGCACTTCAGGACATCATCCAGAATGACTGATTTGTGCATTTTTATATTTTTCAAGTTAGTCCCTTTATCTGCTCTTTTAGAAGGTCTTCACTTCATCCCAAATTCTTTGCTTTGTCTTTAGTTTTCTCATCCAAAGCCAATTTTATAATGCAGTAATTTTTGATTAATCACCTCCCTTTTTGTGGGGGACCTTTTTTCTAGGTTCAACACTTCTTGTTACTGATAAAACAGCCCCTTTAGTTTGCAATAACTTGGTTTATTCTCTCTTACCCCACAGTTACTTTCCTTCCTCTTCTCCCTGCAAGCACATGTTGTATATCCACAGACCTTCTTTCTCCAGTAAAAGTTTTTTCTCTTTCCTTTACCTTCCCATTGCTGAGAGGTCCCTCCTGGGACCATACAGGCTGCTGTTTGTTTCTTGCTTTCCTGCTCATCAGAGCAACTGTAGTTTGTTGTACCTTAATTATGCAAGATTCCCTTGTTAAGTTTCAAATCCTTCCTGCCAGTGTTTCTTGTTTTCTTGATTCCCTGTGATTCTGGAGTTTCCTGAAATCACATGTATTTGTGCTGCACTCTTTAAGTCCAGAGAATCTCAGCAGTGGGTGAGCAGTCACAGCACACTGAGCTGGTTCTGCCCTGTTGGCCATTTGTTCCATGATGGCCCAAGGCATATCTTGGATAATGTGGTGGGTTTTGCTTTGGGGTTTGTATGGCAGGGTTGTTGTTCTGTACATCAGGGATGGTGCTGTGCAGTATTTCTGCCATCCAGGCTGGAACTGCTGCACAGGTGATGCTTCTTCTCTCCCATCTGTGGGATACCCTCCTGTCCAGGGCAGGGGGGTGGGTGGATTCTGGCTCTAGGTTCCCTGGAATGACTGTATATGTGGAAATGCTAATAGAGTTGAAAAACACAGGAAAAAAATGTCTGTTCCAGCTCCACTTCTCTCCTGGGGCCTTCCCTAAGATGTCTGCTTGTCTTTTGGGCAGGTTTGGCACCAAGGATTTCTGTGATGCCCAGTGTGACTTTCTCCACAAGGTGCATTTCCACTGTGTGGTGGAGGAATGTGGAGCCCTCTTCAGCACCCTGGATGGAGCCATCAAGCACGCCAAGTGAGTAGGAGAGCAGGAGGCTTGGGAAGCTTGAGAAAGTTCTAAATGCACAATACAGCTCAAGACCTCCCCAGGTTCCTTTTGAAGGCAATGGAATGTCCAAGTAAAGAATGAGTAAGGTCTTCCGTGGCCATTCACGTGCCTGGGCCTGAAGGGATTATAGGGAAGGAGATGTAGCAAAGTTTAAGGCAGATCTGCTCTTCTGTTGGATGGTTCCTTGTGGTTCACTGCAGGAAATTACTGTCTTCTCTCAACTGTCCTGGGAGGCTGCCCCACAGCTGATCTCAGTGACTGCAGTGATTCCTGTGTTTCTCTGATTTTAACATGGTTTGGCACCTCTCTCCACCCATCTTAATGAATTCCCTTCTCTTCATAGATGGTTTGGGAGGGACCTAAATATTACCTCAAAGTCTCCAGAACCCCTTTTAGGATTTATCCACACCGATTTGTTTACAGGCTCCTGCCACATTCTTGTTGATGTTTAATCAAATTTCATTAAATGGTCAAGAATTTATGTCTGAATTAATACCATGTTTTGCAGTTTTCACTTCCGAACTGAGGGCGGAACTGTGAAAAGCAACTCTGAGTCTCCCTTCTCAACTGCTACTGAGAATAAGGTTTCACTGGCCCCTTCGTCACCATCTGCTGCTTCTGCCACCATGGCCAGTGCTCCTACCCTTGATGTGCCCACTCCAAATCCAGCAACTGTGCCCTCTGCTCCCACACTACTCGCTTGGAAGCAGCTGGCTTCAACCATACCCCAGATGCCTCAGATCCCAGCATCAGTGCCTAACCTGGCAGCTTCACCCTTGGCAACAACTTCCCTGGAGAATGCCAAGCCTCAGGTCAAACCTGGATTTCTCCAGTTCCAGGAGAAGTAAGTTTTAGCTACCATTTGCCTCCTTCTATCCTCTCCAGCCTTGCAGCCCCCTCTGTACCTTTCCTCAGAGCTGCAAAGTTACACTTCTGTTCACCCACTGAGAAAGCTCTCTAGAAAGTACTCTGGGCTTGACCTCACAGAAAATTTACTTCTGTAAAGTCTAGGAAATATTTTAAGATTTTTGGGTGCATCTGAGAGCACTTTTAGGCTTGAGTTTAAAAGATAAATAAACTTGCTGATCTATCACTGATCCGTGTTTCATCCCTTGTGAGAACTGTGCAGAAATACAGGTGTCTTAGCAGTGTGTTTGACAGTGAAAGGTTATTGGGCTAGAAATTCATGGACTGAGTTGGGGAGGAAGGTACCAAACCCATTTAGCTGATGAGAGGGGTAGTGCTGGTTTTGTCAGATCAGGGGAAGCCCTGGCATCCTGCAGAGGCCACACCCAGGAGTTGTGTTTCCTTTGAACTTCAGATTGGAAAAGTAGCCCTCAAAGACTACAGAACCTACTGTGCATTGCTATGTTCTGATATTCCAAATCAAGAAAGTGCAGTAGCTGGGTGGAATTGCAGTAATGTTGCCAGCTTCAATTTTCCTGAAGAGGAAGGTGGCTATGGGAAATCTATGGGCCATGTTTGGAACAGAACTTTTAGCTGGGCTCCCCTTGAATTAAATTTTGGCAAAGAAACAAATGTGTGAAATGAGTGAAGGTGATGATTGGATTTTGGATGTATTCCAGCGATCCCTGCTTGGCAACAGACTGCAAGTACGCCAACAAATTCCACTTCCACTGTCTCTTTGGGAACTGCAAGTATGTGTGCAAAACCTCTGGCAAAGCAGAATCCCACTGCCTGGACCACATCAACCCCAACAATAACCTGGTGAATGTGCGAGACCAGTTTGCTTACTACTCCCTGCAGTGTCTCTGTCCAAACCAGGTAAGAGCCGTTCCAGGGCAGTGTCCTGGCAGGAGTGGGGAGAAGGAGATGAAGGGTCAGGTAGACTGAATCCCCAGCAGGAAGTGAGGCTGTGTGTGGCATTCTTGGCATTACTACAGAACCATGGAAGTCATAATTATGTGGTCTGGAAAAGCATTTGGTTTCTGTCAAATGGGAAATCATGATGCTTTTGTGTTTCTTTGACTTGGGTGAAGTGGACAAGGGAATGAGAATAATCTGAGAGAACACAAGATGAAATAGAATAAAAACCTGTGATGAATCTGTGATAAATCCAGGGAAAGCCATGAGTAAGGTTTGGGATATTTCAACGTAGAATAGTGTATTACAGAGCACACGACAGCAATGCAAAGAGACTCGAGAGGGAAAAAGCTGCATGGCACGTTGTGGAAGATAAAATGGGATCTGGAGTATCAGTGCAGGTCCCTCTGACACCTCAGAAGGGACACCATTAGTAGCAGGCAGGTGAGAGTGCATTTGTTTTAGACCTGCCTAAAGCACCTTTCCCCTGTGCTCCCCTGCAGCACTGTGAATTCCGGATGCGAGGGCATTACCACTGTCTGCGTCCTGGCTGCTACTTCGTAACAAACATCACCACTAAGCTGCCCTGGCACGTGAAAAAACACGAGAAGGCAGAGAGAAGGGCAGCCAATGGCTTCAAGTATTTCACCAAGCGGGAAGAATGTGGCAGACTAGGTGAGTTCTGTTCCATTTCTCATGTGGTGTGTTCCACGTCCAGCCCAAGAATGCTGTAAGGTAGAACTTGCAAGTTGTGCTTAAGAGGTATTTGGTCATTGAATCATTAAACAAGAAAGGCAACAAAACATAAAGCAGTTCCTGGTCTGTCTGGTTGAAGCATGTTTTCCCAAATAGACAGAAGGCAAATGTATAGAAACTGTACTATCGAGAATTGTATATATGTATTTATCTGGACATACAGCTTCCTCTTTTTTCTTCTTTTTATCTAATTGTCAAAGCCTTTTTTTTTAAAATGTTTGTTTTTATAGTTTGTAGCCTTTTGGACCTACTTGCTTTTGTTGGGTGAAATTCAAGGGTGCTCTTCGGAGGATTTTTTTTCTTAACCAGTGCTAGTACAGCATATTGAAAGTCCCAGGTTGTATTTACACACAGTAGTAGATTCAGCAGTTGCTGTTATTTACTCACCTTTTGGTGTTTCAGGTGGTTGCAGGGGCCAGACAAAGCAGGGCAGTGATAGTTGACACCAGCCCACAGGGCTGCCCTGGCAACAGGCAGGCCCTCACCTGCCCTTTGTGACAGTGTTCCAGTCCCACAGCACTGTTTGTTCCCAGTCCCAGAGCACAGGGATGGGGAGGGCGGGCGAGGTGGGGAAAGTAGGACCTAAACAAACACACTCTTGGCCTGCACATGAAATGCTGGCTGTCAGCTCCACACGAGCTGGGTGAGTCAGGAGCTGCTTGGCAGCGAGGCAGCTGCAGCCTTTGCGTGTGTCAGCAGCGTTTGCTTTGGGCAGGGTATATGCATCCAGCAGTTTGTACATTTGCCTGTAGGCTGGCCCTACAGTAGACACACATTTAGCCAGCACTCTGCATTTGCCTGGCTGGTGTGTAGGTGTAGCTGTGTATGGTTACACCAGCATGTGGATTCATTTCTACATCTGTGTACATCCCTGGGGTTTATGCTGTGTATGTACAGATAGCAGGTGCAGAAAGCACTGGCCTGTTTTAAGATTTTTTTTTTTTAGTGTATGTTTATGTGTGTATAATTATATAAGTGTGTGTGACTGGGGAGAGAGAGGTGAAACATACATATATAAGTAAAGGTGGATGAGTATAAATATATAAGTATAAACGTATAAGTATAACTATATAAAGTGAGCCTGTCTGTAGGTCTCTACCTCTATATCTGAGGGTATGGCCAAGGGAGGATGGGAAAAAGCAGATCCTGATCACTGTGTTTGAACTATGACAAGCCATTGTTTATCACCTATAAAGTGTGGCTGTTTGGGATTGTCTGTTAATGATATGTGCACTCCTGGCACACGTGGCTGTGGCCACAAGGAGCAGAACGTGTGAAGTGCTGTATGCCAGAACCCATATGAATTGCTTGTTTTTAAGTAGCTGCCCCTATTACACACCAGTTTTAGAGTGGCAATAAACCCTTCCTGACTCATTCCTGTCTGACCAGAGCTCACACACTGCCAGAGCTAGAGCTGGTATGAGTCTGCTTTTCTGAGAGCACAGTTAGAGGGGGAAAAAAAAGAATGAACTTTTCATTTCTAATCTAATTACAAGCATGTATTTTGATTGTAGCTTCTGTGATACAGCTAAATGTATCATGTTTTGTTCTCTTTGCAAAAGAAAGGCACTAGCTAAGACTGAAGAGCATTAGGCACTACTAGATGTAATGACAATGTTCCTTCCTTATAATGGCACAAAGAGGGATGGGACTGGGCTCAGGCTCGTGTCTCAGATCTCTGTACACTCTAATCCTCTCTTGCAGTTGCTCAGCAGGCAGTAGCTCGTGGGTTTGGGGTTTTTTATTCAAGACTGTTCCTGAATAACCCATGACCACTGGTAATGTTCAGTCCATCAGAATTCCACATGGACAACAGCCCTGTCCTGTCCAGTCATCTTCCCTCCGGTCCCACTCCCTCTCGGTTCCTTCATGTGTGACATTAAATGGTTTTTGTGTCTGCAGGCTGCAAATACAACCAGGTGAACAGCCACTTCCACTGCATCCGAGAGGGCTGCCAGTTCTCCTTCCTGCTCAAGCACCAAATGACATCCCATGCCAGGAAGCACATGAGAAGGATGCTGGGGAAGAACTTTGATCGTGTTCCTACTCAGGTAGCTCCTTGTTGTTGAAGCTGCAGATCCACATGAAGTGTTGGTCCCTTTGGTTGCAGAGCTGCTGCAGTGCCCAGACCCTTGTACCCTGACTCCAAGGGATGTGTGCCTGCACTGGGGGATGCTCCCACTGGGAAGTGGGAGTACACCCAAGGTAGCTTTACCTGGCTGAACTTACACAAGATGAATAAAGATGAAGCATAGATCACAAAGCATTGCTTAATGCAAAGAGCTTTTCCTTGTAAATTTTGTAGAAAAAAATTGAGAAGGATAACACTAAAATACTCATATTTACAACTTGCACTCTCTCCCAGCTCTTTCAGTATATACAGTTGGCTTATTAAAATTAACATGCTTAGGATGTGGAACATGCGGGTTAAAGCAAACATTTCCTGTTGCGTATAAAGAATTATTTGCTCCTTTCACCTGGGATGTGAGAAATACCAATCTTGAAATTTCCCGTATTGATGTGGATTTAGTTGAGGCATTCCCTGTCCTCTCTCAGGAAGTAGCAGAGTGATGCAGTTACTAACACAGAGAGCAACTGGCAGATTAGGTTTGTTTGTTTCCTGAAGAAATGGAAGAGCTTCAGCTGCAGCACTGAACTGCTGCTCCAAAGGACAGCATCCCTGCCACCTCTCACTTGCTCTTATTCTTTAGTTGTTTTAGCTTCCATTAACTTGGTAAATGAAACTAACTATCTTTATTTAAATGCCTGTGGCTGATCTGACCCTAAGAACATCATCTGGTATGTGGAAAACAAAAGAGACCATTTGTAGAAGCAAGATGAGGACCCTATTTCATCCCACAACATGGGAATGTACCTGTTAGTTATTAACACTGTCAGTAGTGAACCGTTCTAGTCTAATGCTGTTGGATTTAATGAGTTCACAGATACCAAGGAACTGGTGTTGCTGTTGCAGCAGCTTTTGGTCTTAAATAAAAAGTTTAGGTACAAGAATCAAACTTAGGAAGACTTAACAAATAAATACTCTTCTAGCATTTGCTGAGTATAACCCTAAGAATTCTAGTGCACACTGGGCAGAAAATGCTGTGTTTGACCTCCACCTTCTTTCACTGGCAATCCTGTGCCACTGAGCAATGACAAATAGGAGTAGTGGCCTGAGCAGTCCTGGGAGCACACAGCACTCGTCCTGTCCTACTGCTGAGTTCAGCCCATGGAGCAGTGCAGCAAACTGGGGGTGGAACCACAGCTCCCAGCATGTGGCAAAGCTGACCAGATTGCTGGACTCCCAATGCCTTTTGAACTGAAATGGAACCCCCATTTGTCCATGCCTTGGTGCCCTGTAGGCAGTTCATGGTCAGTCCAGGCCACTGCAGCTGCAGTGACCCCCCCCACACGGGTGTGGCCAGTCCTTGTTCCCCACTGCAGGGGCTCAGCACCCACAGGACTTGGGCAGGTTCCCAGCCTGACTGCAGCAGGACAGTGAGGGGCAATGCCAGCATTAACACCTCTTTGTGAGCACAATCCACACACCACGATGCTGGTGCCAAGATTAACACTCCCAGCTCCTGAGTGCAGCACAATTCACATACCAGGATGCACGTGCCAGGTTTAATGCTCTGAGCTCCTGGTGCAAGAGGATTCACCCTCCTGGCTGCAGTGCCATGGGTTCCACTCACAAGCATGTGCCAGCTCTCCCTCATGAGCTGTGGCAGAGGGAGATAAACGTGCAGACAGATGGTTTTGGTCCTGGTATCTTGCTTTTGGTGTAAGAGTCCCCATCTTGTTTTCCTGCTGCAGGTTATTGGCCACACTCCAAGAAATGAAAATCTCCCCCAGGTTGGAAGCATGGCACCCAGCCCAGCCTCATCAGGAACCCCAGCTTCCTTTCAGGGACCCCCCAAGCATGATGGACACTGAAACAGAAGAGTACATGGATTACACTGGCTGTAGCCCTGGGGGTATCTCCTCTGAATCCTCCAATATGGACCGCAGCTGCTCCAGCACTCCAGTGGGCAATGAAAGTACATCAGCAGGTAAGGGAGAGGGTGTGTGTGAAATGGATCATCAGTTGCCTGCTCTCCTGGGAGATAAACTCATAGAAAGGGGCCAAGGGACAGTTGAACCTTAAAATACACGCTGTGCCAACTTTAGTAGGGCCTCACACTAACCCAGCTCTCTCCAGCACCTGAGAGAAAAGGTCCATGAAAATACTCACCTCGAGCATCCAGGAACTAGTAGCATACCTTTTTCCTCCCCTGAAGAGAAGTTTTTATCCTGGGTCTTGGAGTTGGGCCTATTTTAATAGCTGATTAAAAAAAAAAAAAAAGGAGAATAGCAAAAAAGAGCTGTGGGCCCCTTCTGTACTTGGCATTTCCTCTGTTACCTCTTTGTATTATCTCAAGCAGCATCCACAGTCAGGCACTTTCCTGTACTGGGGAAGTGTAGAAGCAGATATGACATTCACAGGGGATAAAACCTATCATGTCTTCAGAAAGCAGCATCTAAAAGCAGCTCAGTGTCAGCCCCTTCCTCACCCAAAAACTCTTGTTCCACTTTGTGCAGTTGCACAGAGCAGACCCCCTTCATCCCCTCTTTTGGGAAGTTAAGTTCCTGCCCTGTTGGCCAGGATGATGCAGAGCCATCTTCCCCTGCCCTGCACTACAGGGTCAGCTTGTCAAGAGTCAATACCTGATAGGAATTCTGCCATCATATAGGGATGACCAGGGATGTCTCAGCTGTCCTTCCCAGGGTTAAGTGGGATGTTCTGCATAGGCTGCCTCAGTTTGCTTTAATTCCATACCCATTTTTGTAGTTTTTCTTTCCCACCCCAGATAAAGGCCATCACAGCCCAGTCATGTTGGAGGGGCCCTGCTGGGTCATGGCACTGGCCCCACAGCATTATGGCACCTCCAGAGGCTGTGCAGCTCCACCTGCCTCGAGCACTGGAGCACCCGTACAGCTGTTAATTGAAGCAGGCAGCAGCCCTATAGATGAACAAGGGCCAGAATGGCCCAAATGAATCCAGAATTCCTGCCTGAAAGCCTGTGTCTCTTCCCCCATACCATAAAGCCACCTTATCTCCTGCAGTGACAACTCTCCTCTTTCTGGTGCTGTCAATTCCTCACCTTCTGTTTCTTCTCCGTTGCAGTTCTGTTTCATACATTTGTGAATGTATTTTCCATTTTCATCATATTGCTTCTGCTCTTAGGTTCTCATTTCAGTTCTTTTGTTTCTTGTTTTGTTGGTTTTTTATTTTTTTTTTGTTTATTTGGTTGGTTTGGTTTTTTTCTTTTCTTTTTTTTCTTTTTTTTCTGCTTTTTTTCTCTCCACATTCTCCAGGCTGCCTGGTTCCTTCTACTGCTACTGCTGCTGCCGATGATGCAACCCACACTGCACCACAACCTCCACCACCATCTCTGCCTCCATCTTTCTCACAAGCCCTGCTTAGGTCTCCCCGTCCCACCCTCCCCTATCTCTTCTCTCCATCTTGTCTCTCATACTCCCTGCTCAGTGCCACTCTGGGAGCCAGCAGAGGCATTGTCATGCCTGCCGCCAGCACCGCTGGGTTCTCGCCCATCATTGCCACTCCAACTCCAGTAAAAAGTGACGTTCCCTTAGTGCAGGATGCAGCAGGTAACACTTCTTTGCTTTCTCTCCATGTCCTGTGCCCAGCTCCATCCCCACTCACCCTGCCCACGTTTTTTTCTCTGCTCCTTTGGGGCAGCAGACCTTTTGGGTCGCTCACTCTGTGCCTTATCTAATGGTACCCAAGGGCCCATCCATGCCTGCTCCTTTTCCCTGCTGACACAGTAACCACAGCTGAGGGGAAACAAACCACACCAAATCTTTCACAGACATTTGGATGGATACCTGAGAGCAATTGCCACCAATTCCTAACTATGAGAAAAACTAACAAAATCCACAGTTAAAATGCATTTTCAGTGTCTTGGTAACCTTGAAGTGGCCACAGAGCAAACCTTTGCTCATGTGGTGTTAATGGGACTTGGACTTCTTGGTTAGATCTTCCAGGCCCCCCAAGCCAGAGCCCACCATAGTGTGCTGCACACATCTCAGGGTGAATGTCATGAGGTACCCAGGTCCTGTATTTCAATTGATCTTGCAAACTTCATAGGAAGCCACAAAGTTCAGGAGTGCCTTCTCAGGATGAGGAATGAAGCACAGGCAGTGTCACATGATGACATCATCAGACAGGTCGAGCTGTTTCTCACACTCGTTATTTATATCTGCTCTAATCAGCTGCAGAAAATGCAGATAGATTTCATTTTAAGAGGCCATGATTCCCATGTGTGACTAAGATCAGAGATGTCTCAGGCTGGGGATTCTCATTCCATCTGGGAATAGTTTCTAGGGTGTGTCTCATTTTTGGCTTCTTTTCTCAACTCCTAGCTCTTTTCTAGTTAATTAAGGACATCTTTGTGCCTAAAGTTCACACTTATGAGGCTTCTGACAGCCTACAAATGCCCCATTTTTCCTGCCAGTTTTACTAAGTCCAAGGTCAATGGTTGAGAGTATGGCTGGAGGACCAACCAAGTCTTGTTGGTTGGAGGACCAACTCCAGTTCATAGTTTTTTCTCAAGGGACTTGGCAGGAGAAGGATCCTTGCCTTGTCCAGAGGAGTGTGTGCCAATTAACAGAATTCACAAGAAACTCAATCTTTGCTTCTTTTTTAACTGAATTGCATGCAGCCTGGAACATTTTAACCTTGTGCTGTGCTTCCTCTAATCAAATATTTTGAAGTGTCTTTTGTTTTTACCTTGGTATAGTTTGGTGAATGCTGACATTATTAGTGGTTAAAGAAATAAGCTTTGGGAAACACTTACCATTGAGATTTGGTGGGGACAACATCCACTGAGGCTTCTAATCTTCCACAGGGTGCAGGGACTAAACGTTGGCAAAGGAGGAGAGTGCACCAAGGTGTCATCTCTCTTCATTATGCCCTTACTCCAAAACTTTGCCTGTTTGAGAAAAAAGAATAGGTTTTGATCTAAAGTTTTAAGCACATCCACTTGAACTATTTTTAAACCTGTGTAGATACAGAGTTTTAAACAGGCAAAATTTAAATTTTACTTATTTCTCATCCAGAGTCTTTCCTCTAAGATGGGTTATCCCATATTCCTGTCCAAAGATAGACAATATGAGCATTAATTAATTAATGCTAAGGGACTTGATGGTTTGGCTGTAATTTTATTAGAAGGAGTTAATCTGGACAGTCCAGGCACCACTGCACTTACACGAGTTGGCTGGGAGTGGAGAACTGGATTTTACAATACCAGATGTTTCAGGGGAAGCAGAGGGTAAATTGGTCACAGATTCTATACTTAGGAGCCTGCCAAATTCAAATCTCCAGTGACAGAAAGTTATTCTTTCACTGGTAGCTGGTTAAATCAGCCTTAGCGTGCAGTTTCCACCGTGTCACTCAGATGGTCTCACCATGGGTGACCTGAGCTGGTGCCCTGAGCCTGAGCACAAGAACCATTAACAAATGGTGTAGGAAAACCTTTTGTTCTTTGCTTATCCCACAAACTGTACAGCCCAGCCCCTGTGGGAGAGGAGGTTCCTGCCAGCACTCCCATGGGCTTGTGAAGGAGGTTTCCTTCAGTGGTCACCACCTTCTCTTGAAGGGTTGTCACTGGGGGTCACCACCTGTAGCACCTGTGCACCTGCCAGGAAGGAATTCTACACCAGTCAAGCAGATGACTGTCCCTTCAGTCTCCCAGACAAGGATGCAAACTGCTCTGTGTTCTCAGGCCCCAGGCACTCTGTGTCACAAATTGTGCCTCTTTTAAGAAGATGGCAGTTTCAGCAGGAAGAGAGGCAAAAAAAAAAAAGTATATGTAAGTCGCAAGCTATAATTTCTAATTACACTCACAGTTCTGCACCTGGTGAGAAATTCTTGCCTCCAACCTTGTCTGTGCTGCATGTTGATACTGGAGCTTGTAGGTTGATTCTAGAAACAGCAAGCAGAGAAGAAAAAAAGTTAATAGATATATTGAGGTCAAGTCCTTGATGTCAGTGTGATCCTAGGGGACATGAGCACTAGCCACTTATGCTGGCCCTGTGAATCAAAGTGGAAGATAGATGAGGGATCTTTATTTATACTAGGAGCATCGTGGAATTTTTGAGACCCAAGGGAATGCTGCAGAACTGGTATTTTCTCTCAGAGTCCACTAGCTAGTGATGATGAGAATTAGCCCCATTGAACATCTGTCCATCTGTCTTTCTAAGTGCACTCATTGTAATATGTAGGCTCATTACAGTGAGGGATGTTGCAGTCTCCTGGCCAAAGTCCATCCTGTTTCTATAAATTCCACCCTCCCCTTGCAGTTTTAATCATGCATGGGATCTTCCTTCACTTCCTGCCTGTCCTTGGCAATTGTAGTGCATTACAAGAGCCTGGACTGGGGAGAACAGTGCACACGTACAAGCTTTTAGCACACTGCAACTCTTTTTACCACCCCAGTGAACTACAGTAATACACCTCAGTCCTTGGACTGGAACAAGGCAGGTCCTCCCTGTTAAAGTCTAATTAGAGAAAAATGGGACTAGAGATTAGTTAAGCAGCAAGAGAAACTCTGAAAGTAGCAAACCAGAGAAGCAACAGTTAACATTTGTACAAGATCAGGTTTGCCAGAGCAGCAGTCAGAGACAAGGCAGGATATTTTGGAAATTGAGGAAGTGATGTCCAGCAGGCATCAGCTCCAGGATAACCCATGATCCTGGAGCTGAGGCTCACTCAGAGCTCGAGGGATGAGCTGCGGGGTGGGAGCACTTGCAGCGCTGTGTCTTGGCAAATGCAGAGCTTGCCAGGATGGCTGGGAGATGGAGAGACCTGGCTGTCAGCAACACCGCTCTGCGCTTTGTCTCCTCAGGGAACACCATCACCATGCCAACTGCCTCGGGGGCCAAGAAGCGTTTCTGGATTATTGAGGACATGTCCCCCTTTGGCAAGCGCCGCAAGACCGCGTCCTCACGCAAGATGCTGGATGAAGGGATGATGCTGGAGGGATTTCGGCGCTACGACCTCTACGAGGACTGCAAGGACTCCAGCTGCCAGTTCTCTCTCAAGGTCACCCACTACCACTGCACGCGGGAGAACTGCGGCTACAAGTTCTGTGGCCGAACCCACATGTACAAGCACGCCCAGCACCACGACCGTGTCGACAACCTCGTATTGGATGATTTCAAACGCTTCAAGTCTTCACTGAGTTGTAACTTCCCAGACTGTCAGTTCTCTGGCAATAGCACACACTTCCACTGCCTGCGCTGCGGGTTCCGCTGCACCGACAGCACCAAGGTGACGGCGCACCGCAAGCACCACGGCAAGCAGGACGTCATCAGCGCCGCCGGCTTCTGCCAGTTCAGCTCCAGCGTGGACTGCGAGGTGCCTGACTGCAAGTACAAGCTCAAGTGCTCCCACTTCCACTGCACCTACCCCGGCTGCAAACACACGGTGGTGGGGATGTCACAGATGGACTCGCACAAGCGCAAGCACGAGAAGCAGGAGCGAGGGGAGCTGCCTGCCATCTCTCCCGGCCCCGAAGGCCTCACCCACTCCACTCTCGAGTACGATATCCAGAACTCTTCCATCAACCTGGACAGCTCCCTCAACCTCAGCACTGACAACAACAGCTCCCTCTTCTTCCTGCAGAACGCAGCCGGCGTGGGCCTCAACGACTCCCTGGACCTGAGCAAGAAGCAGGCAGAGGTCAGCGAGGGCCCGTCCCCCAGCAGAGCCGCGGCTGCGCCGCAGGAGAGGAGCGCAGGGGCACCCGGCTCTGCTGACGTGGAGGATGAGGACGACTCTTCCCAAGAGGATGAAGAGGATGACGAGGAGGAGATGAATGAAGAAGAGGAGGATGATGAAGAGGAGGATGACGATGATGATGATGAGGAGGATGAGGAGGAAGAAGATCTGAACACAGATTCTGAAGAATCGCTGCCAGACCCTGAAGGCCTGGCCTCTAAAGAAGATGGAGAACCAGAGGAGGGTGCTTCTTCCACAGACCATGGTGATGCTTCCAGGCCACAGGGCGAGCCAGCCCTCACTCCAGCCCCAACTCCTGCACCTGCTCCAGCTCCGGCTGCTGCCTCAGCCTCCACCGGTGCTCCAGCAGCTTCTCCTTAATCCTAGAGACAACAACGGCAGTGGTTTGGCTTTTCTCTTACACAGAATTACTTAGAGGACCCCGTATGAGGTGAGAACAAAGATGGGGATGGCAAATGAAAAACGAACTCTGTGCCACAAATGAGAGAGAGGAAGGAAGGAACCCCCTGCTCCTCCCCAGGCCCCATAAGAGATCGGTCGCAGCAGGACTGGTGCTGCATCACTCCACTCCACAGATCTACGGGGGCAGGAGGCAGCAAAAAACACCCTTTATATGGATATGAACCCTGAGGGTACCTGCTGCTTTTCCTTGCTCCCTGCATGGTGCATGGGGCCTGTGCCCCTCTGGGGACCCTTTTTTATGGGTGGGGCTCTATCCCCCCAGTTTTCTTTCTGGGTTTTATTTTTCCATGTTTTCAGTTGTACTATAATAATAATAATCTCCACTTCTTGGTGGGGGGTGGGTGGGAACAAGAGGTAATGAATTTTAGAAATATATATTTGTGTGTGTGTCTCTCTATATAATGTACACACACACACACATATATAAAATTAAAGGAATTGGTGTCACAAAGACAAGTAGCTCAGCTTTTGCCAGTGGGAAGGAGGGGGTGAGGAGTGTGCTCTCTCTCTCTCTCCACCCTTCCCCCTTCTTTCTCCAGCATTAAATGGCATCAGACAGCCAGGGTGGGAGTGGGTATTTATTGTCACATAAATGAGGATGCATTAATGAATGAGCAGGGGTGGGAATGGGACACTCCTCTGTTCTTCCAGATCCTTTTTACTGTTAATGATAATAATTTTGAATGCTATTTATACTGTAAAACTTTCTCAGTCTACACTTTCTCTGTAGGACCTCTCCTCATCCCTTCTGTTCTAACTGTAGGAATTTAGCTGAAGTAACCTGGGAAGAACACAGCAGGCAGTTCAAAGGGTCTGTCACACTGGAAGACTGGGGTTACTCTGCCATCCAGTTCCATCTCATCCCAACCCCTAGGTTGCTTCCTAGGTGCTTCCTCTCTGCTGAGGGTGAGGCATTTTTGTGGTGCTTCAGTATCCCCATCTCAGGAGGCTGTGGGCTGCCCCTGCCCCATGGTGCAGCACAGGGAGCACCAAGCTCACACAGGAGTGTCCTGGTCACTAAAGCAGTCTTGAGGACGGGCCCTGCTCTGCCCCAGCCAGACCAGGACAGGTCCCAGTCCCCAGGCTCTGGTGCCCAGCCCTGTGCTGCCAGTCTGTGATGGACACGGATCTCAGGTGACTCTGGCACTGCTGCCCAGGGAGGAGGAGGAGGCAGGACCCTCTCTGAGCCCACGCTGGGTGTCCTGCCCAGCTCTGGGGTGGGGAGGGGAGCAGCCCTGTTCTGCAGCAGGATCTACTGCCTGGTCCTGGCTTTTGCAGTTACAGACCCTGCTGCACCCCAGAGCCCAGAGGCCCCAGTGCCACCTAAGAATTGCTGCAGGCCTGGGCCATCCTGATGTATTTTGACAAATAGGGCTGAGGGCTTGGGCAGTGCATAAGCAAGTGCAACCACACTGTGTTGAGACCTGCCACCTCCAGCAGCTTGGGCTTTCCCCTGGTTCCAAGCTCTTCCCTGCTATCTTTTCCTGGCCTGGGCTGGGAACACACACTACAGGACACTGTCCCGGACTCTGGCAGGTGAGACAGTACCTGTTTGACCCTAAATCCCTGCCTGAGCCTGAAAGGACTTGTCTACACACACCAGGGCACCAGAAGGACTAGTGTGAATTAATTCTAATAGTTATTTTGGTGCCAGTTTTAAATATACCAGATTAGTCTGAGCTGTGTCCTTTAAGAAAAAAAAACAATTTTATTTTCTAATACCATACAGGCACCCTCTCCCCTCCTCAGCTCCATGAGCGCTTCAGCTCTAAGGGATCCCCAGGATTTGTTTTCACCCTGAACAGATAAAGGCCTGAAGAAGTTTAGGTTGCTTTTTTTTTTTTAGTTATTTCCCTAAGGAACTGGTGCAGATCAGGTCTGATTTATAAACAAGCAGCTCAGCTGTGTAAATGTGGGGACAGAATGTTCAGCTAATGTTTCAAAAGGAAAGGAAAAAAAAAAAAAGTTGTACAGTATTTTTCCTGTAAAGGTTATTACTATATATAGAACAAAAGAGAAACCACCAATGCCAAGGGGTGGAGGGGGAGGTGTCACCTGCCTTCTGGATAGCCCTTACATATGGTTAATTGTGTGCAATTTTTTTTTCTCCTTTTTTTTTTTCCTTTTTTTTTTCCTTTTTTTTTTTTTTCTCTCTTTCAATGTAGTGTATGTTTGTAGGGGTGGCAGGGGAGGGGGGGCCTTAATGCTGTGGTTTGAGGCTGACTTCACACTCCCAGCACTGACCGGACCTGCACGATTCCGAACTCTAACTTGAATTTTGTAGAGATGAAACAAATGAAAACAAATGAAATATTATTACTAGTTTGTAGTTTATTTAATTCTTTGGAGTTCTTTTCCTCTATCAGCTATTTGTGTGGCTTTTATTTTTATAGGGGTTTTTTTTTGTTTGTTTGTTTTTGTTTTGTTTGGTATATCCCCTGCCCTCAGCTGTGTGTTTCCTAGCACAACCCCATTCTTGAATAGAATGAAGCTCATGTTCCTGGGGCAGAGTGATGGAATGATGCCCTGGAATTTCTCAAAATGGGATGGGGCAAAACGATTTTACTTTATTAGCATTTGCTGCAGGTTCTGTACTTGTACATTTTCCCCGTGTTCAGCTACTTAGATAGTATGGTGATGGGCTCCAGGAGGAATCCTTAGATTAACACAAGCCACATCTTGCAAAGCAGATGTGATTATTTTGTACCGCCAAAATCAACAGGATCTCTGTCAGTGACTGTGGGAGCAGGACCAAGCCCTCCTGGGAGCACGTCCTGCCCGGGCACACGGAGCTGGTGCCAGGGGTGAGCAGAGGGCTCCCTTGGGCCCCTCGTGTCCCCACAGGACAGACAGGTCGTGTCCCTGCTCTCGGCAGCTGGGAACCTGCACTGTGACACAGTGTTTTACCTCTCCCCTGTCGTATCTCACCAGACTCCACGGACTGAGTCACTGCACAACAGTGGGGAGAGCAGAAGTGTGTGGAGGAAGGGTGAGAGATGTCCAGAGGCTCTGCCGGTGCTGGACGGGACGCCCCATGCCAGGACCCGCCCGCGTGGGGCCCAGTGTCACCTGTCCCGTGTGGCTGAGTGTGCCAGAAGGGCCCAATGTTTATCTATGCACACCATTTTCTCCCCCCAGGCACCCTACTTCTCCCTAACATCTCAGCCCTTCTTCCAAACTTCTGTCACCTCTTCTCTAGGAGCTGGCACGGGGAATGAGAGTTCTTTCCCAACTGGCTACTGCTAAAGGTGACCCCTGAGCAGGGCCTGATGCCCACAGAGGGCCAGGTGCCCTGGCAGGACCGTGGCCACCCGGCCAGCCTGACCCCGTCCTTCTCCCAGTCCTGTTCCTGTAACTCTTACACTGTCTCTGTTTGCAACAACAACAAAAGAAAGTTGAACCCGACTTTTTATTCTGCCATGTTCAGGCTTTAATTCAGCAAAACCCTTAAGCAGATGACTCTGAGTGGGCCTAGGTTTAAGCCCGAGCTTAAGTGCTTTTCTGAACAAGGGCCTCAACAGCCCAACGACCCCATCAGAGCAGGTGGTTTGGCATTCCAAGCTCTCATTTCAATGGGACTGTCTAAAGAATGACCAGAGAAAGAGAGGGAGATTCAACTGGCTCTATAAGGAGGGGAAAGAGGAGAGAGGAAATGGAACTATTTTGTCCAAAACAAGATAAAAACCAAACAAAATAAACCTTGAGATGGACCCTCCTGATTCTGCTACCATTCACTGCTGAAGAGCAAAAAAAATCAAATGAAAACTATTGACTAGATTGTTCATTCTAGCCACAAACTCAACTGGATTAAAGTCTGCGTGGAAGGAATTTTGTAGAGAAAAAAAAATTTCAAAAAAATTTTCCAATGTAGCAAAAAAAAAAAACAACTTTAAAAAAACAAAAATACAAAAAAAGACAATGAGGGAGGATTCTAGCCTTTTGTAATATCCATATTGCACACTAGGACTATAAGCCATTGCTAGCTCATTTTGAATTTTAAATGTGTAATTTTATTTTGTTTTGTTGTTGTTTTTTTTCTTTCCATGGGGGAGGGGGGGAAATAAATGCTTGAACCACCAATGCTCTTTTTAATGTTTTATAAATATGTATGTGTATATATATAAATATAAAAATAATATGTATGCACATATATATGTGTGTGTGTATATATCTATATGTATATACATATATATAGATATATAGATATATATATAGGTTTTGAGACAAAAATGCAGAAAGTGAAAAAAACACCCTAAACAGGATGGTGTGCTCTGATTTACTTGAATCTGGTCTCTTCAGCACCTGCGTTATTAAGAACTGAATATTTTTCCACTTGAATTTAGTGCTATTAGAAATTTAATATATGTGTTTTATTTATTTGATTTTTTTTTGCATGACTGATGCAAGGTTTGACATTTTCACTCAATAAAAACTGGAAAAAAAAACCCCAAAGTTTTAAGTGATCAAGTTGTCTTCTTGCCTGAGAAGGTGGTTTATGTTTGTAGGAGTTTGGAGCAGGAGGGTGTCCTGACAGCCCCACTGCTAGCATTGTGCCCTTGGGACAGCAGCCAGAAGGGCTGACTGTAAAGGAACAGTAAGTTGGCCAAAAAACAGCCAGTCCCTCCTGTCTCCTACCCTGGTCCCATTCCAGACCTGGGCACTTCCACACTGGAGGTGGGTCTAGCACGGGCTCTCATCACCAGCATTCCTGCAGAGTGGGACAGGCACTGGGTGTCATTCTTTATAAGGAGTTACTTTGGGGAGAAAAGAAGGACCAAGGGGATGTTCCCAGCAGTTCCTGTGCTCTAAAGTGACTGTCCTCACTGTACCTGCGTCCCAGCACATCCCTGAGTGCTCACCCTCTGTACCAGCTCACTGCTCCCGTCCCCCGCCCCAGGGCACCCAGACATTTCTGTGCACAGGAGCTGCCTCTGAGGGACCCTCACCCTGCCCAAAGCTGTGCTGTCACCAGGGAGGCTGCACTCAGCTCTCCTGGCTGGGCTGAGTGCCCTGGAAGTGCCCTGGTTGTGCACCAGAGCAGGGATTTGCACATCTGTGCACCCAGTCCTGCTCTGCACTGGCACAAAGCACTGCGTGCTGCCTGTCCTGCTGAAGTGCTCCTGGGCATGTAGGGCCAAGAAATGCCAAACGTTCTTGTTTTACCCAGAGAATACCCTTCCCCTGTGGCTCCTCCCCAACCACAGGGAAGCAGCTGGGTCTTTGTGGCTCTGCCATCGTCAGAGAACCCAGGAGCAGCAAAGCAGTGCCTGCCAAGCCCGATGCATTGGCAGCAGCTGCCTCCTTATTAGCAGAGAGGATTAGACTCCTCTCTCTTTCAAAGCCCCCTCGTTGCTCTGCTGCAGCTCCCAGCCATTCTGTTTTCAGATGTCATTATCTGAACATGCTCCTAATCCAACCTTGGAGCCCAGAGGTTTGTTCTCACTGGAGCTCTGCCCACAGCACTTGGAACATTTATATGGCCTTGTTTCCAGGTGGGGACAGGAGACCTGAACAACACAATTCATTGCTGGAAAGCTTTTGCTGGAACTGCCCTTTTCTCAGTGGGACTCTGACTGGACTTCATAAAAAGAATTACTTAAGTTGTGGGAGAAGCTGCAAAGTCTCGCTATTGCATTCATTCCATGTCCTTGCAGGTGGTGACAGCGCAGCCTTGCATTCACAGCCCTGCAGCCACAGCCCTGCACCCACTGCCCCTGCACTTGGTGAGTCCTGGGAAGCAGCAGACACCAGGCAAGGTCACTTGTTCTAATGTAAAGACAAAAACTGGGCAGTTGCTGCTGCTATTGTACTTTGATACCTCAAGTGTATCCCTGTAATAGCCTTTGAGTCCTCTGTGGCAGACACTGTCACACGAAATCCAACACTCAGGCTCCAGTCCTTGCCTTTTGGGTCTCTGCTGTCTTGAACAGATTCCACCAGTACCTAAAAGCTGACAAAACCTACAATTCCTACCTAGAAAAAACAGTTCCTACCAAATGGGTGGGGGCAAAGGGAAAAAAGGCACCGAGCATTGGTAATTACAGGAGGTGCTGGAAGGGATGACAGGTTCTTCATGCTAGCCCTGGGGCAAGAAGTGGGCTCCCTGGAGACCCTCAGACACTTCTTCCCTCACAAGGGTCAGGCATTGCTCAGAAGATGGGAACATGGTCCATCCTGAAGCAGATCCTTTCACCTTCCTGGAGCAAGGCAGGGTGTCCTGGCCCCAGTCCTGCTCTTGCCCGTGAAGTGCCCCAGGCCCATCCTAGCTGAGGAAGGGTGGCCAGCAGAGGCAGCTTCCCTTCTTCCTTTTGCTCTTTTTTGGCAGGAAAACTCTTAAACAAACAAATGAAGAAACACTGAGGATTTAAGTAAACAGCTGAAGATTTATCTGACAGGCAGACAGAGCTGTTCCCTGCCCCCTTCCCTCCCTTCCCACAGGGCAGTGGTGACCAGCAGCCCCTGCCCTGAGCCCCCGCTGCTGCCAGCAGCCCCACAGACCCTCCTGGGATCCCAGGACACGGCCAAGTTCTGCCTAAATCTGCAACTGACACTGAATTGGACACAACTGAGCCACTTGTCTGTGGTCAGAGCCAGTCTGACAGCCCTCGGAGGGAAGCAGCTGCCTTCATTCAGTGGCCAGGTGCTGTCCCTGCAAGCCACGTCTTGGGAAGAGCCAGTTGTGCCCACAAGGTACCAGGGCCCAGCTCTGGCCTGGGGCTGCAGGTGCCAAATCTCCCCCTGTGCCCAGGCCACTGACTCAGCCTCTGTGCAGAGGGGTCCCCCAGGGCTGCAGCCCCTCCACGTCCCCTCCACACAGCACAAGGGGGTCACCCACTGCCAGGGGCACCCACCACATTGCCCCATTTTCCCACTATTTTACACAGATGAGCAGGTTCTGCCTGCAATTTTTAGAGCTGTGTGGAAAAAGGAGGCAAGAAAGAGATGCAGTGGTGGGATATTCTAATTCCAGGCTGCACCAGGCTTGTTCTGGCAAACAGAAGAGCCTATGAAGCAAGAGAGAGCCCTAACTCCATCTCACACCCAAAACCTGCTGCTTCTGCCATGGCACTGTTCATATTACTGCAAAAAAGCAGGCAAGTGAGCAGGCAGGTGAGCAGGCAGGTGAGCAGGCAAAGGCACACAGAGATGGGATCTGCTGTTGACAGTGAACGGGGCAGAAAGCAAGGAATAATTCATCTACACAGGAAAGCTGCAGCATTTAGCACCCAGTTCTTTGTGCACGCACAAAGTCAAAACTGCTTAAGCAAAGCAAATCTGCTCAAAGAGATGGGAAGATGTCCACCCCAGAATTTGGTCTGGTTTAATTAAGTTAAATTAATTTTAGGCAGGTGTTACTCTAGCTGCACACACACAAAACCTCAGTAGTAGCTCTTGAAGCAGAGGTACAAAGTTGGAAGCAGTCTGTGAAATGTTGGAAAGAGGATGAGGAGATAGAGGTGATGAAGGTGAAAGGTGAGCAGGATCCTGCACAGAACAGCCCTGCCAAGCAAAGGCACTGAGACATAGGCAAGCCTGGCAAAGAAGGAAAAATAGGCAACAAACCAACTGTACTTCCCCATCCTCTGAATCAGCCCTGCCCAGCCAATCACCTTCTCACACAGGAGACACAGTCCTAAGGAAAAGCAAGTATTTTACCTAAGCCCGAAAAAAATAGTGTCACCCTCCTATTCCTCTTGCAGTCAGCATCATAAAACACCTCTCATTATTTGCACAAACAGAAGAAACAAAATAAAATCCTGAAGGATGGAGGATGCAGAAAAGGAGGGCTTGGTACAAAACCAGGGTCTTGTTCTAGCAGGCTCCATACTGTAAGTAATCCCTGAGCAGTCCTTGCAAAGAATTTGGGGAGATTTTTAGCCTGAAAACACTTTACAGAAATAAATTGTAATTGAGTTTTAATAATCTTCCCCTTTTCAGAAAGGGCTTGACAGATGCTGCCTAGTGCTCACTTCTGCCCCATTTCAAATATTTTTACCTTATTTGGATGAAATATATTATTTTTCTAAAGAAAGGAGGTTGGGTTTTGTTTTTTTTTTTTTTTTCCAAAGAGATGGCTTTCCCTTCGTCCAGCTGGTGCCTTTATTAGGTTAGTGTTTGCTCCCTTTTGGGGATGGGATTGTTTTCTTCCCTGATTTGGGTCAGACCATGCCAGCCCCTCAGTCTAAAAGTCTGCAGCTTGTACTGCACAGCAAGTGGAGAAGTCGGGCCCTGACCTCCATCTTCCCTCTTCCCTGATACCCCAAAACTCACCCTAAGAACATTTCCATTTTTTAAATATTCTTTTTAAGAGCATAAGAAGTGGTGAGAGCTGCCCTTTCACCAGCATAAGTGGACACAGCTCCAAGGGTGCCTATCCAGGCTGACTCCTGAGGAATCAGCATAGTCTGGAGATAAGACAATAAAAGGGAAGCTCTCTCTTGTACCCTTAGGTAAATAATTTCCCTTGTTTCACCTTCCAGCATGCCTTTATTTATGTTTCCAATCTGTGGAGATCAAGCTTTGCACTTGCATAGCACTCAAAGGTATGAGAGGGCTGAAATCTCACAACTCGAGCTCATCATCAGTTTGTGGTGTGTAGGGTCACCACCACAAACAATTTGTGCTTAACACAAAGCACCACCACACAGAAAGGGTTTTCCAAAGCTTCCTGTGTCAAAAGCCCTTGGCAAACACTCAGTTCTCCACAGCCTGCTGCTGGGTGTGAAGGGCTTAATCAAGCATGGAAACTTTGACTTCAACAAAACAGGTTTGTAACAAAATCTGCCTGCTCTGGACATGCTGCCTGAGCCTTTGTTTTGCCCAAGCACTGCCCAGCACAGGAAAAGCAAGGAGCCTCTAATCCTGCAGCAACAACTGCAAATGGCAGCAATGGAGCAGACACCACCTGAGCTTTTCCACACTCCAACATCCACCACACTTCTTTCCACCAGCACACACCAGGATGGACCTTCTGGCAATCCTTGAATAAGCCAGGTGGTAGGGAACTGCTGCTGCTATCTCAAAAGGTTCTCTACCTGGTCATCTTTCAGCTAATAGGGTGCCATTTTCAGTGTCAACAGACCAGTGGGGTAAGCATTTCAAAGGGCAGCTGAGCAAAGAAATTTATTTCTAGCAAAAAAAAGAAGAAAAAAATTACAAGTTAGAAGTCAGGCTACGAGGACCAAACCCTCTTCCTACAACTGTTGCTGTGCTGGAAAGAGAAGGAACATGACACAGAGGAACAGAACTTGTGATTCATGACTGTACCTGCACATTAGAAGATCTAGCTTCTTCCAAATTCTCTGCTGGTGGGTTGGACCTCTTCAACAAAACACACAAACCCCAGCAACAGCCACGGGCACAGAGTTACGTGTTTTGAGCAACAATGGCCTTCATGGAGTTTTCTGGGATTCATCAGGTTGGAGAAAGGAAAAACTTTAGAACTGGTATAATATAGAAAGCCTAAAACTGCCTTTTACTCTGCACCAGAAATCCTAATAAATTAATTGAACACTGGCAACATGGAGGAAAAGGGGGGAAAAACAAACCTGCAGGGATGCTTGTACTGTAAACCCTGTAAGTCACTCTGCAAGGCACATACCTCAGCAACATATTTTCCACATTTCACCAACTGCTGTTGTCCAGGCACTTTCTATTTTCAAAACCTTCTATGTATATAAAATGTATACAGGCAGGACAATACTTTTTCATCACATCCTTGTGTTATTGTGTTTTCTTTCCACTAGGATTCTTGGCTTGGAGAGGTGAAAAGTGTAATCTCTTAAGAAAAACCTTTCCTTTTAAACACTTTCAAATTTGCCATGTTTCAGCTAAATGTGACGTTCTTTGTGAACGTTAAACAGTGGAGAGAGAGATTGAGAGGGAGAGAGAGACACACACACACTCACTCACTCCTGGGGAAGATATTCGTCCATTTAAGGCATGAGAAATCATCACATTCAGCAGCAGGTCTAAATACAGTAATCTGAAGGTCCCTTTCACTCCCCCGAGCAGGAAAATGTCACTGTGTACCAGACACCCAAATACTTGGGAATCAAGTAAATCCCTCATTTTTCAGAAGGGAGCCAAATCCTTCTGTTGAACAATGATGGAACTATAGTAGCTACAATTTACTTGCTGCACACCAGCTCCTTCGATGGCTTCTGGACTGGGATGGCAGGGTTTCACCAGTCATGGGATCCAGCACAGCATTCCCTCCTGGAGATAAGACTGAGGGGCCATGGGATATCTCACACGCTCGCTTCAGCACCTCCTGCTGCTGGTGGAAGGAGCAGAACACAGCATTATTCCCCACCCTGCAGAGCCTCCTGCTGGGAGCAGAAGCACAGAATAACTGCACTGCCCTCACTGGGGTACATCCATCCCAACCTCTGCAGCATTACCACCCTCCTGGAGCTATTTGTGGTGCACCTTACACTGCACTTACACCACCACCTCCTGCTGATACTGCCTAAGACTGCAGCAGTCAGAAAACCAACCACAAATGCCCTTTGGAAAAGATTTTAAAAGGACCAGATTTCTGTGACCATCCCTTTCCCCTCCCATGCATATTTCTCCCCCAAACAAGAACCACAGTAATCCAGTAATAGCCTGGTGTTAAATAGTGGTAACTCATATTTATTACAATTATATACAATCATATTTTATATTTGAAATCTATACATGATCACAGAGACGAGCACACTTGCTTGGTGAGGACAGTGAGACTCAGTTGTTACGAGAATTGCTCTGCTAGGATGCTCTGATGCAGTGAATAGTATCGGACATCACCATTTTACCAGCTGCAAACACAATGCTGCAAATGAGAGGTTTCAAAATTCACTGGTTTATGTACGGCCCAATGGGGCAAAAAAAAAAAAAAAAAGGCTAGACTGGGCAAGAAGGGCCAGTGGTAAAAACCTCAGAGCTGGAGCTGTTCTCTCTGCTAGAGAGACTGCTTTGCTGAAGCAGGTGCCTGTCACTGGAGAGGTACCATTTACGAACATTTTTCTTCTCATTTAGGGAGAAAAAAAGGCTAAAAATCATTGCAAATATTCAGAATTAACCAACTATTTCAGCATTTGATTCCACCCCATTCATTCATTCATTCATTCAGGGCAGCTATAAATAAAATGAAAGATGTCAAAAACTGATGTGAGCTCCTTGTCTTTGGAGGAGGAAGGGTAATAATTGGGATGAGTGGAGTCAATTTCTTCTAAAGCCTTTTTCTGGGGGAGCAATCATCAACAAAGCCACCTGTTCTCATGGATTTTACTGTGGCCAGGACACCTGGACTTGGTCCCTACCAACAGGCCACTCTGATGAATGTAAGCATGTGGACTGGAAATAGCATTCTTTGGACCCCAGAGAAATTTAGTGTTTTTATGTGCTAGATAGTTTCAGGAATTTGAGGCTTGGCAAAAGGTTTGGAAGAGCCAAGACTGAGATCTGCTGAGGAATTTGAGGTTAAAATGTTCGAGTTTTTTGTTGGTTTTTCTTTTTGCAACAGAGTATCAAGTAGTTTGAGAAATAAAACAGGGTTATTTTGGGAAACAGAGAACTGGTTTGGGCCTTATGTGGGATTAAAGGCTTGTGAAACCAAGGAGCTCAGGACAGACTGGTTTCTGAAATTGGATAAAGGGCTCTGGGATGCAGCAAGAGGCCGACTGCTCCTGTAAGAGGGCGTATTCTGTAGCTGTGGTGCATGGTAAGGCGACTGGTCTGCCAGCCCAGCAGTGACCCCAGCTCACGGGAAGAAGGGCTGGGAGGGGAGAAGAAGCCACTGCAAGACTGCAAAGCCCTGTGGTGAAACAGGGCAATCATGCTGTTCACCGAGCAATCACAACCTTGCTCAAGGTCAATCAAGGGAGAATCACTGCAGGGAATGGTAGCTTTTCTCTCCACAAAATGGGAGAGGCACTGGGGACAGTGCAGCAGGCTGGGGAAGATGTGCAGCAGCAGCAGCAACAGCCAGGGTGTCCTAGTCAATCTCATTCTCGTTGCTGGCCCCCTCAGGTCTTCGTAGCTTTTCCACCTGCTCATTAATCTGACCATCCCCTCCTCGCCGGTCCTCAGTCTGGACACCCAGGCATTCCTCCTCATCCACATGGCTAACATCATCATCCTCATCGTCCTCTTCCTCCTCATCATTCCTTTTGGTTTCCCGTTTCTCCTCCTCGCCCTGCACCTCCATGCGCACTTGGCTGGTGACGTCGATGACGGCCGTGGTGGCCTCCTCCGTGCTGAGCAGGTGGCAGCTGACCTTGGAGCCCTCGGGGCTGTGGTTCTCCTTCACTGGGGAAGACGTGGTAGACTCATTGCTGACCGGTGAGATGTCACTGCTGCTGTTGTGGTTGGCAACAACAGGGTTGGAGGGTGAGCTTGGCTTCACTGGGATTTGCCATGATGGGATCTTAGGAGCCGAAGGGGAGGGAGGGAACTGCCTCCTTGGGGAGGAGAAGAGGGAAAGAAAAGGAAAGAAAGGGGCTTTTATTATAAATACCGAGGGTTTCAGCAAGACTGAAACTGCAAGTCTCCATGCCATAAATGAGCAAAACCAAGGCCACTTCACTTCTCCAGAGAGATTCTCAAAGTGCTTTACAAGCACCCAGCAACTGAGCCTGTACGCAAGGAAAATAACCCAGCTGGGTAGTCTGAAGCAATAAAATGATCTGATTTGGACAATTTCACAATGTAAGCTAGCACTCAGGAATGCTGCCTATGAAAAGATATGGGTGTCCCTTTATAAGACAATCACTAATTAATTGGTACAGAAAATTCCCACTGGAGCAAGAAGTCAGACACACCAGGTGCCTGAGCCAGGGAATTTCACCACCTGGCTCTCACCTCACTGTGATACACCACTATTGCATTCTGGCTCATTGCAATCCAGAGCCTTTCTCCCAGTCCCAGCCAGGCACTTTACATGTTTGGGCCAGGCCCTGGCTGCCACAAACTGGTTCAGCTCCTCTGACTTGAATGGATTCATACCAGCTTGCACCAGCTGGAAAGCTGGCCCCGAGTCCTTTCCAGGCAGATTTTAAGGATATGACAGTAGCAGGCGAATGCCCAGTACTAACAGGAGATTCCAAGTGCCAAACAGGACAAATAGAAGTGCAAGGGGAGCACTGGTGCCCTCAGAGAGCCATCCATCACGAAGGGCAAAGCACAAAAGCATGTCTGATGTAGTACTCCCATGCATCCTTGCCTGTGTAAGTGAAAAGTGGGAGTATGAAGAGGAGTCAAGGTCTGCAAAGGCCGTGTGCCAGAGGGTCCTTGTGCCCCTCAGGGGAGCTGGCAAGGGCCACGAACAAGAGAAGAGCAGAGAAGGCTGGCTGCTCTCCTGCCCCGAGTGCTCACACTCAGCATTGCCTTCTCTCAGCCTCAAGTGGGAACAGGAGCTGCTCTCACCTCCCTCCTGCTGCTGCCACCAGCAGCCCCTGCAGAACTGGGCTGAGCTCACCCCGTCCCCTGTGCTTGCTTGCTGTGCCATGATTCTTTTCATCCTGGCTATGCCCTGACCATGAGCAAGGCAGCTGAGCTGCACCCAGAAGTGACTTTCTAAAACAGAATACAGGTGCAGATGCAGTCAATTCCTCAAACTAGGTGAGAGGCATCCTGACTATGAGGGAAGTGAAAATAAAAAGGGAAAATCTTATCAATTCCCTACAACACTGTGATTTAAGGCCAGTTTGAAAAGCATTTTGAGACCTGCAAATAGAAGGTGATAGTGGAGTGCAAAATGGTATTATTAAAATAGCAGCAACAGGATGTAGAGGTAGTTCCTGTTAGAAATGCCTTTCCTCTCCATGATTGAGGGAATCCCAGAAAGCAGCTCTTTCCCCACAACAGTCTGCTCACATATTGCATCCATACCGGTTCAGGAGAAGTCCTTTCAAAGAGTAGATCTCAGATTTCAATTCATTAATATTCTGTGACTCCAGAATCCAATTGGTGGAAGTTGTGGCCTAGAACATTAAAAACAAGACATAAAGATCAATGTCTGAACTGGAAGATAGTTCACCAATGTCACTTTTTCCTATGTTGTTCTTCTGCTTCCACCTGGGAATTTCAAGTCCTGTGGATAACATACATAAGCTCCATCACTTAAAATCTCTCAGATCCGAGCAAAACAACTTCCACAGTAAGAAGTACTTGAACAGATCTCCACAATGACCAGAAATAATAATTGTCTCAAGGTGCCAAGACTATTCAATATTTGCTTTGTGTTTGGAAGACTAATTAATCTTGTTCCAATCTTGCCTCCCATATGCGACCATTGCTAAAGCATCTCAAGGGGACATTTCTTTTTTCAGGAGGCCAGCACTAGTGAGAATTCAGGCACAGCTGCACCCACATTGGATATTTTCCACCAACATAACAGACAGAGAAGAATACACAGAGAGATAAACCAAATCATATGGCACTAATCTAGTGAATGATTTCTAGAGCAGAATTAGAATTAGAATCCTGAACAGCAGTGGGAGTTGCACTGAATAAGGTCCTTCACTCCTTCAAGTGACTAAACTTGGCTGAGGCAACAGAGTTGAATATTATATGTTAATAACTGTTTTTAAAGCATTTGCTCATTTCTTCTAAATCATGAAAGAATCAATCAGCTGCACTCTGTGGCATTTACAGGTGGGCTGATAAATAAATGCTTGAATATCACAAAAATTTTTCCTACTTGATTCAAAGAATTAGATCTGTGCTTGAGTTACCGGGTCGTGTCTCCAGAAGCAGCTGGATCAGGCACCATCTCTTGGATATGTCACGCCAGTGAATGCAATTTTGTGGGGAAAGATGATAAGTAACTCATGGAAGCCTGGTGCAGCTGCTGTCAGAATTGCATCAGAATTGCCATGGGACATCAGACAGAAATTAGAGTAAGTAACTGAGGATAACATGCTGCAGACAATACTTTTGGCACTCTTTCTTTTAACCCTTTTGGGAACTTGAGAAATGGAGTTTCCTAAACACAGATCATGGTCTATGGTTAAGCTATCCTCTTGCTCCAGTAATTCCTGTAGCCATGAGACCAAAGAATACTCATGCCTGGCATGCCCCACAGTAATTTCTGCTAAAAACCATCAGGAACAAACACACTGGTGAGTATCACTGCAGAGATAGTTCTAATAAATTCCCCACCAAAGGAAGCTAGAACTGGAATAACACAAGACTTCTCCTCAGCAGTTCCCACTAGATGTAGCCAGAACTGCTTGTTCCTACTTATACTTAAACAGACTTGAGCTACTGCAGAGTAACCCTGCAGCCAGCACTGCTCACAGTGACTTCTGGGCTTCAAACCCAAAGAGTTAGGAGAGGCTCAGGCTGGAGTAGCTCTGTACACACAGATGCGTTCCCTCAGGATTCACACTCCCAGCCCTCAGACAGCAAGAATCCAGGAGCCACTGTTCTGGCTTTCTAAGACCTTGAAAGTTACAGCAGCACATTAACAAGGGAGTGATTTCCACTCACTGGCCTGCAAAGGACTCAAATTTCCAAAACACATATGGTGCCAGATGCCTAGGATTTAGAAATAAAATCTGACATCTGGGGCTTTTTAGCCAGTCTCTTTAAAAACAGTTGTAGAAAATTCAAGCCTTGAATTTTTATGTACGTTTTTCAATTACTTAAAGTCCCTCTTTTTAATTTTTTACAGCATGCCAGTAGGAGTTTGAAAAGCAGATATAAAAACTTACATTACAGCTGAGAAAACACAGCTTTTATTCTTTGGTTTGTGGGGTTGCCCAAGTTTTTCTTTGTACACATGAGGTTTAGATATCATAACAATGTGTGCTACCATTTCAGTGCAGGGGGTAGAGCGGGGGAAGGAAAACTTCTTCAAGACTCTCTAAACCACCAAGACTTATGGCCTTTTTCCTTCTTAAAGCTCAACATGTGTTCTTAATCTTAACACTTAAGACCTGAAAACAGTTTTCCAATTTCCGGACTGGCTCCAGGCCACTGTCAGGCCACAGTTCCCAAGGAAAATTGAAGCAGAGTGTTGTGACCATAAACTGGCTTTCATGGTTTCGTTTACAGCTGTGCCATGGAGGGATTCCTCCTGTACAGTGTGCACAGCACAGAGTCAGCTGTGGCCCAGAAGTTACACACCATCAAAGGGTCTGCAGGAGATTAAAGGGTGCCAAGGGGAGAAGACAACTGTTCCTGCTATAGGTAAAAAGCTGTAACATTGCCTAAAGGATTTCACAGTAAAATCTCCGTGCACAGAGAACACCACAGGATAACTGTGAACAATCTTGGCCTTGAACAATCCAAGTTTGTGAGTCAAAGGACAACTTCATCTTCATGTGACTGCTTCACATTCACCCTGCCTCACATGTCAACAGTTATTGGCTGATAGAATGCTTGGGTCAATGTTGGAAAGTACTTTGGAGTAAAGCACTAATTCTCAATGCCAGAAAGAAAATCAATTTTGGTTAAAAGTGGTTACTTTATTTACACATGTAACAACACAAACTAGTCATAATTTATGGTTTAATTGCCAAGGTCAAGCAAGAGTCCAGGGGAATGGGTCACTGTGTGTCATTAACAGCGTTGTAATGGGGCCACCTGTTACACTCAGCTGACCAAAATCATTGAAACAAGAACCCAAATAGTAAAAATGTTTGGCCATTTCCAGGATCTGAACAAGTGACTTAAATACAGTCCTTCAAGTGTATGCTTGGCTGAACAGGATGTACAGAGTACGGGAGAAATACAAATTTGTAAAATTACATATTACATACACAACAGGTCTTTGCCTCTTTTGGTCAGTAGAAAAACTCCACAATAATTTCATCTAAATGCAGCACAGAAGATATAGAGCTTAGAACAGGTCTGAGGCCTCAGACACATGAGCTTCATCCGAAACTACACAGTAAAGCTCTCTCTGAAATCAGATGTATTTCAGTGAGTACCCAACTCATATCCAGTGCTCTAACCACACCACTCCTGAAGAAGGCAGATGCAGAGAAACTGTCTGGGGACATGGCAGAGCTGATGGTTGGGTTGTGAACCCAATAGGTGTTTCCCATGTGCCCACAAAAGAAGCTATGCATGGTCCAAAACAGATGATGCTCTAAAGGTGAAGGGTTGGAAATTAGTACCTTAGAAGCAGCCAGTTCTTGGGTGAGCTCTTGGATTTTCTGTTGCTGCTGGATTAGCAGCTCCTGGACAGCTGCTAAGGTTGTCTGTAACTGAGTCACTGTAAGGGAAAAAGCAAAAGAGTTAAACTGAGATACAGGAACATATACACACTCACCCACGCCTTTCCTGCTGTCTAGCTACAAAGATGCCTCTATTCCTACTATATTTAATTTATCTATGCCCGCCTGCTCACTTTAATCCATATGATTTATTTGCACTATGGGTAATCTACCTGCACTGCATCTAACCTCCAGTATTTCTAGTTTATCTTTCCATTGTATAGATGTCTATAGCCCACAGTATATCCGTCTAAAACCTCTCCCTTTTAATTATATTGGTTTATGATTTGTACATCTCCCTGAACTTACACAATGTTTGTATCATTTATCTATCTCGGGGCTCTTGCAGGCAAACACTGGGGCTAGCTCCAGTCTGAGAAGAGGCTGCTCTCAGGGTTGACCTTAGGGTATCATGAGAAATGAAAGATGTTTTTCTTCTCACTCTTCAATGAAAAGTGTAATTAGCATCCTCCCATTCTCAATCTACCAGCTCCTTAAACCCCAATATCTTTAATAAACTTACTGCGGAAAATCATAATTTTTTTCATCCCAACTGAATATATTTTGCACTTTTCCCCTCTTATTTCAAGAGAGCACCCCATATTCTGTTCCTACACTCCAGCAAACATTGAAGACTTCTGCTGGACTCCAATTTCAACTGTAGAACTTTTTCTATTTTGGCACTTTATCCAAACTTCCAGGGAGTAAACAAGCTGATAAAATAAATAAAATTAAAAACTCTATTGGTGTGACAGGTAACAGCTAATTCAGACCATCATTAGGGCATTGGGTAATGAACAGAAACCCTATAGAGTCAATAACAGAGAAGGTGGCAAGGTCAGAGAGGCACAGTAATTACAGACTCTCCTGACCCTTCCTCGGATTTTCAGATGGAAGGTGGGGAGAAACCACCAAAAAAAAAAAAGCCCCTGAAAACATCAGAGAAGCAGAAATTAAAAATGAACTTTACAGCCCTCCGAAAGGCTGTCATTTTATTCCCCTTATTAATATTCTGAGGTTGGGAGCCTTTCCGTAAAAACATAATTAATTGAGGCCGTGCCGACAGTAAACAAGCAATTTCAAATTAAACCGAAATGACGGCGGCTTCATTTGCAAATGTGAACAGATTCTCAGAGCAGATAAATGAAGTCACCACATAAAGTGGAGATGGAGGGAAAGAAAAGGGTGGGGGTCTTGGCAGAATGGAGGATACAGGGAGAGAAGCTTTGAGGGGTGAATTGATGGAGTCATTAATCTTTACCTGTCTGTGTCACACTGCCACTCATCTCAGAAATGTTTGACTCAATCCTCTGAAGTTGTTTCCTGTCTTCTTTGCCTCCCATGATGAGAGGGACCAGGTATTTCTGCATAGAGTACAAAAACTTTTTCAGGAAATAGGGATGTGCAAAGCACTATTTCTAATCTACCAGAAACATCCTCAAATCCCACCCCCCCCAAATCTCAGCCTTTATAATAGAGCCAGTGATCATTTATCCACACATCTGGCTGAGAAAAGAAATTCCCTCTACAGCAGGTGTTAAAAGAAGTTGCAGAAGAGGAGTTTTGTGGTTACATTTGTCGGTGTGCTGAAAACCAGCTCCTAAGTCTGGACACAGCCATGAAATCTGCTTCATCCCGCCCCTGCAGAGGGTGGACTGGATATAATAGGTCTCAACTCTCCTCTAGCTACCGTGGAACCTTCTGCAGCCTCATCCTAGGAATGGAATATGCTTCATCAAGAGCATATACAATGGAAATTACCTTACTTCAGGTAGTTTGAGATTCACAGCTAGTTGAAAACAAAACTAGTTTTCTTTGCTTGCCACTTTTTGACTCTGCATTTTCATGTTAAGTGCCTACATTTCTCAAATATACCAATGGCAGTGCCAGTGAGAACAGGGATGCTTCAGCAGCTTGGAACCAACATGATCACTTGGACACAAGCAGCATAACATGTTTCTCTCTGAGTACAGTGTAGGAATAGCAAGGGACATATTACCTTGTAGAGCTGGTGGAATCCAAAGGCAATTCCTGCCATTATGATAGTCAAAGCCCCATAATCTCGCCATCTGGAGCCAGGGGGGCCTAAGGGTCAGAATCAAGAAATAATCATAGTCAGAGCTGCAGGTGACAACATTTTTGTACATCCATTTTATCAGAGAAAAGAGTAATAGTTAACAGCCAGTGTGCAGACCTTTGGCAGAGGACACTCAAACATCTAGCCAGACCCCTGGCACTGACACTGGCCCTGTAGTGTCACAGGGAGAGAAAACACAGCTGCAATTAGGAAGGGTACATCAGGCTGTTTTGCCCTACTCTCTCATTGCAGAAGGCACTCTGAACCCAGGTAACTGTCTCTGGGGCTGGTATGAGCTAAGGTTAACTCCTTACCTGAATACCTGTTGCTCTCCACTATCATAATTTTTGAAAATGGGGACAGAGCCAGAGATTCAGAAGAGTGCAGGAAAAAGGAAAGAAAGGAGTGCTTTAAGAAATAAGAGAAATCTATAAGGGCAATAAATGGGTTTATGAAAACTGTGTCAGCAATTATGGACCATTTCAATGAGGAAGGATCTAATGTCTTTCAAGCTTAAATTACAAATAGGGACCAAAGCACATATAAAGAGCAGAGAGAAAATATGCAATTAAATATCTACAGAGAGAGGTAAAGAAGTAGATAAAAGGTTGAGATATTTAACACACAATTGTGCACAGAAGCTTAGAGGGTCCACAGAGGAAAGCAAAGATGGTATTCCCTGCTCCTTCAGCAGAATCAGAAGATACCTGTAGTTTTCCACCAGCCTTATCCTGTCACCTCCCTCGCAGTTCCCTGAACGAACCCTGTACTGCCCCCGGTTTCCTTTCATAATAAAGAGGATGCAGAATGATCTTGCCTAAAGTTCAATGGCAGGATGTGGGCAGACCTGACAAGATGGGAGACCAGTGTGGTCTCCAAATTTACATGTGACTAAAGCATCTCATAAATGCATTATGTTCTCCAAAGTCTCAATTTAGGCTTTCAAAAGGAGGCTTAACTGGCTGAAATGGGTGGTCGCTGGTCTCCTTTCTGCTTTGCTCACCTATTGACATTTTGCTTGTTGCTGAATTCTTCTACAGGCATTTCATTCCAAATGAAATCCTAGCCCTCAGGGTCTAGAGTATTTGGGTCTGACTCCCAAATATTGGCTCTCAGCTTCTTGCTACATTTTAGGACACAGCTCCTGAATTATCCTCTGGCTAGATATCTGAACGAATTAAGGCATCTCTGTCAGAACTGGTGAATAGTGTCACCAGGAGTATTTTGGGTTGCTGCAGTTGCAGTTTTGGAGCTTAGGCACATGATCAAATTATCATAACTTTTTAACTTAATGAGTTAACACACGTCAGCTAAGCTGCAGAAACTGGCTGTGTACATGTCAGGATTTAAAATGATCTCTCGCTGATCTTGCTGTGAACCCCAGCCATCTCTCCCACTTTCCCCTCTGTGCTGTGCCCCTCACTGTTGGTATCTGAAGTCTTTTGGCTGTCCAGTTCTCTCCCCCGAACTTCTAACTAAAAATATCCTTCTAAGACAACACAATTTGTTCTAGGCTGAGCTGCTGTTGTACAGGGTTAATTACCTCAGGGGTCTGTGAATCCTGCCCATGGCTGTCCTTGATGGGCTGTCCCAAACTCCCTCCCAGCTCCACTGACCTCCGAGCAGGAAGGAGACACACCTGTAGGAATCCATCTGCTTTGCCCTTTCACCTCACTCATCTCTTCCTCCATTCCTGTAATGCTTGAGCTAAGAACATTTTATTGCCCCCTGGTTTTCATTATTAATGAAAAGGGACCAGAATGATCTTTCCTAAAGTTCAGAGAGTCTATAAAGACAAGAAGCTGAAATGCCATTTTACTCATTTTAGAGATGTGTGAAATCTGTCTTGTGACAAAAAAAAAAAAGTGAGGGGGGTGGAGAGAAGAAGTGAGCAAGTGAGGGATGCAGTAAAGGTTCTGCACTGACCACAGCAACTTCCCAATGTTACAAAGAATGTCACAGCTCTGCCTAAAATTGCACTCAATCTTTCTTTTTCTCTGCAATTCTCTAATCTAAAGCGTGAAGAGAGGCTTAGGAGTTTCTCCGTTTTAAGCTCCATGCTCACACTGACTGTTTGCATATCCTCAATTTCTCCACTTGTAAAACAAATAAATTCAGATAAAGTGAAAAAGGACTGACAGCCCAGTTACTGTAGGCACTGCAGAAGTAAAAAACCATTCTACTAAGAGACCTTCAAAAGTCAAATGGAAGGGACAAGACATTTTCTTCAGGTATAAATCAGTGTTTTCACTAGGTATATTTAATTTCCTCAGCAGTCACTGTGAATTGCATTTCCAGAGAAAATACTTACTATTTTTAAGATCCCCATTCACCTAAGAATTAACTTTCCCAACAGCAACTAATTAGGCCTTGTGCATCCAACTTAAGGTCAGCTTCCCTAATAACTGCATTTAAAACTGAAGAAACTGATGCTGGAAGAGGTAATTTTCCAAAAGAAAACAGTGAATCCCTAAAAAGGTGTTAGGAAAAAAAAAGAGTTTGGATCCTAATTACCATTTTCAATTGTAAGAGGAAACAGTCTGTATTCTACAGACTTCCACATAATGAAGACACAAGGATGGGAAAAGAAGATCCAAATGGGAAGAAAAAAGTCACTGGAGCTGATTTTTAAGCAGGTGTAAAATCTGCACAAACCCCCATAAATGGAGCCCATAAATACCATGGGGAGCAACACAGACAATACCTGGATGATAAGCATGCAGCTTTGCACACCTTGCTCAGAAACTCCCCTGAGTTTGCTTGTAATTATATGGGTTAGAAAGGTTAAAAAAAAAAAACCAAAACAAAACAAAACAACCCCAAAATTAATCATTTAAGTATTTAAAGTCAGACTTTTGTCCTCACTGCTGGATTAGTGTATTTCATAACACCAATAGCAGACAGCCCTGTTTTTTTACTGGGGGTTCATTTTAGAGCATGTTTAAACTAGTCAGATTGAGTGATGCTTCCAGCAACTAATCGCATGTCAAATAAAAGATATTTTATGTAATAAATTACTGCTACAAGTAATTCAAATGTCATTTATCAGTTTTATTATCAGTCAGGCAAAGTCTTGTTTCTCTATATTAATCAAATTCAAGCTTTCTTTAAGCTTTTTTTTTAAGCAGCTTTGACACCTCTTGGCAAAAGTACAAACTGAAGGGAAGGAATTACTCCTCCGGAACAAGAGGAGAAATGGTAGAGATGATATTGACCTAAAATTCTAGAAATTTAATTATTGTCTCTTCCCTAGAAAAGTTTTTATACTTTCTCTTCAACCAAACCCAGAAGGAGTTCAGCATACAAGACCTATGCTACTCTGAAGGCTTACAAGTGTGCTTTTTCCTTGTTAACTCTTCAAGAATTAGGAAGTATTTATACAAATTACAGCTACTTCCAATAAAACATTAGAACATTAAATTCAATTGTACAAAAGGAAGTATTTAAGTGGTATGAATTTAAGAAATAGAACAGACTGTGGTGGCAACAGCAGGAGATCAAGGAAGCAAATTTAAAAGGGGTACCTAGGATTTATTGCTCTGACTCACAGGAGTGGGCATCTTACACTGGCATTACTGGCAAGATCATCAACATCTTTTCTCTTTCAAGCTGTTACTGGGAACACTCTGATGTTGAAATTTTAGTTAAGATTCTTACCTAGCAAGAAAAAAATGGGAGCTGCTGCTTTGAGGAAACCCAAAATAGCAAAAAGAAAACAACCAAAGAGTGATAAAGCTGCCAGGGCTGACAGTGATGACAGTGTTTCCCAGGCTGAACTGCATGCTTCTCCCCTGCTCTACTCGTATTAGTGGAACACTGAAATAAGGGAAGAGTAACCCTTCCAGTACTGGGTTGTGGTAGGAGTTATCTGAATGAGCAATGGACAGCACCAAGAGGGATCTGGCCCTGCTTATACAGCAACACAGCAGATTTTGCTTTCCTGACATTTTCTGTAGACTACTGCAGACAGGAATTAGCCCAGGAGGCAGAATTCAGCCCTGGAGCTCACCAGCACACACAGTACAATAGCCAGAAATATTCCAGTCCTGAGCCCAATACTATCACAAAAGTTTTTCGTCTCAAACTGTGCCAAACCAGAGCAGCTAAAACCACAGAAAGCAAGTCTAGTATTGTCTCCAGCAATAGCAAACCTGTGCCATAAACCAATAAACACAGCTCTAAGTGGAGTGTTACATCAGTCAATATCTGCCACAGAGCTGTTTAAGAGCAGCAACAAAATCCTATTCTTTATACTTGGCAGGTAAGTGAAGTGATTTTCAAACTACCAGACACACATGTGAGCTGAACAGCTTCTTTTGATGGATTTTTAATGGTGTGTACTTTGGTTTTTATTGTTTGGAGCTTAGATACTTTTTTGCGAGGTTTGTTTTAAAATGCAAATATATATGTAAATTTTGAGACTACATAGATTATGTTGAGACTTGAAAATTTTTTGAGAGTGTATTTTGTACACAAAAATCATACAATCACATCCACATAGTCTACACAGAATTTCTGCTGTCACACCTCAGATTATTTAAGATCAAAGAGAAAAGTTTTCCAAGTTTTAGAAGGGAAGACTGAGTCCTGTGTTGACAAAGTGCTTTTCTGACGTTCTTACAGTGTGTCAGAATCTAATTTGCATTGACTATCCACCTTCAGGTCAAGAGGTGTCACAGGCTGGTAGGGATGACATTTGTTTGTAGACAGTGATCATTTGTATCTCATTTTCCTTGTGTAACATGATCAACAACCACGAAGTGAATTCAAAGTAATATTTGGTGTCTGATTCTAACAAAAAGTATGTCCTCAGTTGAACTGAAATCCAGGATGTGGCACACAAATCTGTGAAATCGCTGCAGAAATCACAGCAGAAAGCAATTGGGAGCAGATATTTTTCAAAGTGGCACTTACTATACACCACAGGGTGAGGAGGCTGAGCTGGCACTGGATGTGTGGAAGGACCTGGGGACTGTGGCTCCTCTGTGCTCGTGCCCGACTGCTGGAAAGCCAGGTCTATTTCTTCATCTGTCAGGCCTGGGGGAGCAGAGGAAATGAAATCAGTTTAGCACCTTTACCCACTTGATGCACACATAATTAAATTCTCAAGCCAGGCAGAACCCTTTCAAGCTGCAAAGAATTTTGGCACTGACTTGAGCAGTAATGCCTCCCCAATTTTGGATTCACTGGAATGTCTCCCTCTCTCTTTCTCTGTTGCAATTTAACCTTAAGCGACAGAATATTAGCCTCAACGCTGCTTCCAAATGTGGCTCATTCAATTTCCTTAATTTATCCTTGAGTTTATTGCTGCTTTTGAAGTAGCTTTCTATTGCAATTCTCCATTCTTCCCCCGAAAAAAAGATACCATCAACTGCAAATGTGGCTCATTTTAATCTGTAATGGTGTAAGAAAAAAAAAAAGAGGGGAAAAAACTAACAATAATGCATGAAAACAGACAGGGAAACAAAAAACTAATTATTGGGTTAGACGACTAATTAGTCTAGATCGTTTCCGAAGACGGGAATAATTTGCTTTATTTTATGACAAATGCAGAAATAAAAAGAAAAAAAATCAGGACTGACTGTGATTAGTATGAATGGGACACAGAATGTAAGGAGGAAATAAAACTATAACAGAACAGATCAAAACAAGGCCAAGCCCAACTTTCAGCTGAGCATTGCCCCAGCCCATTGGTGCATGATTAGACTGCCCCAGGGCAGCCTGGTTTTCATTTCACATGGAGCTGCAGTAACACTGCACACATGGTACACGTTGCTGCAGTGACTCCTGCCATCAGGAAACGCCAGGATGACCATCTGTAATTGGCCACAACATATGGAAAGAATTTGGCCAACAAGGGGGAGAAGAAAAGCAGCTAAAGGGTTCACGATGACCAGCATCTCTGAAGAAGGAAGCACAGCTGCATTATTTTTTCCAACAGGAGAAAACGTCCTCTAGAATAAGAATTTAGTACTCAGATGGCAACCATGAAGTTGGAGCTGGACAGCTGTGTATCATTTGTTGTGTTCCTCTCCTGCACAGAAGCACATAAAACCCAGTGTTCCTGCTACGAAGAACATGTGAAGGGACTCAGAACCTTTCACCATACATCCAGTGTATGCAAAAACATTCAGAAAGGAAGTGAGAATATGGATTTAAGGAAAGAGATTTAGAAGACAGGAGGCAGAACACTTGATTCCCACATGATTCTTGTAGGTACTGAGCACAGTGAGGAAATTATTCCATTTGGAATTATTTTTTTTTCAAATTCACCACCTATATATGCACACAGTAGGAATTTTCCATGTCAAATTATTCAACTTTGATATATTCATTACATACAAAAATGTGAATTTCTAAACCAGATCTAAGTGTCATCTGTTCCACCATCTCATCTTGCTTTATTTTATCACAGTCCTATCACTGCACTACATTAAAAAGTATCCACGTTCATTCATTGTTCTAATCTAGCAGGAAATTGGCAACTCAAAAATAATACCACTGCCCTTGGATGCAAAAGCAGTGTCTAAAAACTGGGGCTTTGTGTCTAGCATAGCTCTCAAATAGGTATCTCAAGAAAATCACCTCAGTCGAACAGTGGAATTGGTCTAAATCCACTTTCCAACACTTCGAAAAACAAACATTTTTGTTGTTCTGCAGCTGCAGCAAGATCAAGTCCATGCAGAATGCAAAAGGTTAAAAGGAACAATAAAGGAAACTGCCAATTGTAAGTGAATTATATTTGGCTTTGAAAGCTGAGCCACGGCTATATTATAAAAGGCATCTCTTTGCGTTGTTTACCATCACCCTGACTAATGCAGACCTTTTTTTTGTTTTAAATAATCTCATGCAAATTAGACACACACTTCCTTCCAGTTGATTGCTATCTGCAAGGAATAATCTAACCGCAGAGGGTACTGAGCAAGGACTGAGCTGAGGAGAAGGATGCACGGAAACTGTCTTCAGAGCCCCACAGAATGCAAACCTGTTCCCTTCCCCCAGCCATCCATCTCATTCCTCTACAGCACCACAGCCATTGCAAAGAATTAGTCATAATTTTCACAAAGCTTTAAAAATTCCTTTTCAGGCTTCAGGGTGTTGATTTGAATAATCCAGCACCCATGATTATTTTGCACTCAGAGGCTCTTGCTGACCCTCTTTTTTGATTGTCACTGCTGGCACTCAATTTGCAGGCACCACTCAGCCTCTCTAAATTGTAGTCAAACACAGAAACAGAGCAAGGCAGAGAATGAAATGGGTTGTCACAAGCATCTCTTGGTGCCTGCACCTCAGGTGCTGTGTAAAGAGTTCTTCTGTACAAGAACTTTTAAGACTTGACTGTCTGTTTATGTAATTTTAGATTGTCTCTTACTATTTAAGGATCTCACATACATCAAAATACTGTTCTTCTTATGACCACTCTGAAGCAGAGGAGTACTTACAGTAGTGTTACCCAAGTTTCACAGCTGAGGAAGCGGTGAGACATACAGATATGAGAAGTGCTCCAATGTCAGAACTGAACCTCTGGCAGACAGAAAATAAAACTCAGGAGATGTGAGTTTTACTCATTTTCTGTCAAAACACAGTAGCAATAATTGCAATGTAAAACCCTTCCATGAACTTAACTAGATGAGCCACTGCTTTTTCTTCTTCTGACCTAGGCTCTGACATATTAGTGACAATCCTTTTCCCACCCTATGCACTGAAAATTTATTTTTCTTCATTATATTCCTCCTTACATTGCTCAGTCCAGTAATTAACACAAGATTTTCACAACCTGAGGGCAACATCAGTTTGGGGAGACATTTCTGTTTAGATAAAATTAAGAATTCTGCCATAATAACGAAAGGTGGTGGAAAAAATTCAGTTCCTTTGTGGGTTTCCAAAGTCAGCTTTATTACCACAGTAAGAGACTACCATCCTGAAGCAACCCTTCACCCACCCTTCTGCAGGGACAAAAAGCAGGAGGAGGTGTGGGGCAGGGGGTGGCAGCTGTTGCTTTTTTCCCCACACACCTTCTATTAAGGAGAAAACAAAGCAGGATAGGACAAGTTGTTTAGTTACAACGAACTGTGTGACCACCTGAAGTCAGTGCCTGTTATCACATGACTAAAAGAAAGATCTGCTGGTTGGCACCCTGAAATGACATTACACTTCTTTTCCTGGAAGCCACTGAGTCAACTCTGCTCAGAAAGAACATGGCCACATTTTAAAAGAATCATCATAAAATCCTTCTGGGATCTGATCCAGACTAATGATTCCACCTGTTCAGTCAGTTACATGCAGTGCTGGGTGACTGTTATCAAATCTGTCTCCTACGTCCTACTCTGTGCTGAGCTGAATGTATTTCAAAAAGGTCAAAAAGGCAAAGTCTCCTGATCCCTTTTCTTTCACACATGGTCATTCGTGAGGCTGAGCTCAACCCAGCAATTTAATAAAACCTAAGGTTTCAGAAACATCACTCTGATTTTTTTTCCCTAGATTTTCACTGAGGCACTACACTTGAATGTAAACATCCTGCTGCTGCACTTCCAGCTCAAACTTTAGTAAAGGAACCCACACATCAAAGGGACACGGACTGGTCTCAACTGTCAGGCTGAAAAATGCAGAAATAAAAGTAATTTGAAAAGTTGCTGAAAGGGCTTTGAATTCTTACAGCTCTATTCATCTATGAGACTGTTAATTATGCAAGTGCAATCTTTCAGAAACATGATACACTTTAACCCATCGGGGTGACTAAGCAGCAATCAGAACTGATAAGGGTATGCTAACCTCAGCTGCACAGCACTAAAATAAGGAAGGAAAATCAACTAACAGAACAATGATAGGAATTACAGAGAGAGTCCACCAGGAATGAAAAGGTTAAAATAAAAAGTATTTTGGCATAACAAGTATAAATAAAATAAAATAAATAAATAAATACGGCTGCAGTTTCTCTTCGTGGCTAAGCTTTTTGGAGTCTATAATAAAATGAAGTGTAATGGAGGAGAGGAGGGCAATGTCAGAGGGTGAGGGTTTGGGAGAGAGGTTGTTAAGTATCTCCCTCTCCTCAGCTGTGTTTACTCCATTTACAGGATCCCGGGTGATTGATAGACAGACAAAAGAAAAGCAAGCAGATAGTAACCCCCCTCTGGGAGCACCAGCAAAGGGGATAACTCCTGACATCATCTAAAGCCCCAAACTCTCCTTACCCACTTGTAATTAAAAAGACAGAGAGCAAGATATGCAAACCAGAGAAAAAGTAAAAGAGGATTTTTTTTATTATTTATTATTAACATTTTGTTGGAACAGTGGAGTGCAATAAGGACTCTCAGAGCCGTTAAAAGTCGTCGGGTGACCTGCAGACCCCTATTTCCCAGAGCCTTGTATAAAATTGAATTTTTTAAACATAAATTACACGTAATGACGACACTGTAAAAACTAACAGTAATGGAAAGCTGTGCTGTATTTCATTAGCCTGTATTATTCCGTGCCACCTGATCCAGCCGGGCCTTGTTTATGAGTTAGTGTGTTAGCAGATGCCGATGGAAGCATTTGCTTCGACCTTGCTCTTCTCATTGGGGCATGAAATTACGACGGCAGCACCTTGATATTACAGCCATAAATACAGTAAACTGCAAATTTAAGCCAACGGCTCCTATTGTCTCTGAACATAAAGCTGATCGGTATTTATTTAAAAGGAGAACGAAAAAAAATATTATATATCACCTTGTTTATGGGTCCAGTGTCCCCCCTTCCCCTAATCTGCCTTATTCACTTGGTTAAATACTAAACAAACTAACTAAATCCTCTCTATTTTCTACTGATTAAATATTCTTATGAAATGAGTATTGTCTTCAGAAAACTGGATCAAAGTATTTTCACTCTGAGAAAGAAAGGGCAAGTGATTTGCTTAGCATGTCTTGGAAGAAACAGAACAAGTACTACAACTTTTCTTCTCAGTTTTACATATAGGAGAAGTTCAAAATGGAAAATGAAAAAGGTGCTTCTGGCCACTCACTCACATTTGTGTGTAACATGTATGCATATAAATAAGAAATATGTTTTCTTCCAGTTTTCTATTTAAAAATATTTCCCATGTTAATACTATTCCAAAACAAGGAGGAAAAAGACAGAAAAAAAACTGCAGTAAGGTTAATGGGAGGGAGAAAAAAAGTGGAGGATTCCTTCTCTGGGACAGCAAACAGCAGGGAGAATGCCTCACTTTCCAATGGGCATTTTGGGTAAATACCCACTAAAATTTATCAGAAGGGAAAAAATCAAACACAAAGGCAAAAGGACATTGTAATATCACAAAGCATACCATAGCATAAATCACAGCATTATAAGTCTGGTAGTTTCAACACACGGAAAATCCAGTTTCACTTGCAGCAAGAGAGGTCAGGTCTTCCTCTTCTAATGTAAAGTAAGCTCCTTGCTTATATGCAGAATGTTATCTCTGCTCCATATAAGAAAGAGAGAAAGAAAGAAAGAGACACCTTTAGTAAAAGCTCCCAATACTAAGCTATGCATTCGAGGGGTCAAGGCACTAAGAAGAGAATTCAAGGAACAACACGCAGGACGAAAACAGGACCCGTGCTCGGGATTCTGCAATGCCAAAGTCCCAGTAGATGGAGTCCTATCACAGCCTCAACAGGATTTGGACACCTCTTTTTTGAATTAATCTAAAACAAATCTTCAGGCAGCAGACAGCATAATTCAACAGGCATAATTTTTGCTCCGCAAATAGCTCAAAATAGAGAGAAAAAGGGAGATAGCAACATGACTCTGAATCAGGAAAGACAGGTCCAGAAGTCCTCACCAACCTGAATTACAGAAGCAGAAGTTTTGCTACAAAGCCCATTTACATTCCTATACAGCAAGTATATGCAAAAACACAGAAAAAATTCAAACTTCTTCTGAAGACCTGTTTATTACAGAATCATTCTCAGAACACCATGGTCAGCAAAAAAAGACAGAAAAAACAAATCTTTCTGTAACATATATAAAAATCTCTCCTAAAAATGGAAGAAGATTTTATTTTACCATCATCTGTGACGGTGATATTTTTATTTTTAGGTCTCTTGCCTCCAGCTTTTCCTTTCAATTATCACACGAGCATAAGCACAGTAGCTGATGGAAAGCCCCCTTTGAGTGGACACTGGAAGAGCATGTCTGTTTGAGCATGACTAGAGGTGGAGACACAACGTGTGTGACTAACCTGGAAGTCAGTGTTGCCACACAGGAACACAGGACAAACTTTCAGCCAGTTCACAATGTGAGAACACTACATAAGAATAAAAACCTCTACATACTTGAGATTATTTCAAATTAGTACCTACTTGGGGTTTGAAAATTTTGAACACTATGCCAAGATACCAGTTCCCAGCTAGTTTATCAGGAATAGGACATAACCAGGGCTCTGACATTTGTTTAAAAGAAGTCCTTAGAGAGCAAACAATGCAGCTAATAGAAGAGACACTACTCCACTAACCATAGTGCTGTCATGAATCGTTACCACAACTGACAACTTCCCTAGAAATAAGACCAGGCATTCAGAGAAAACAAGTATTAGGTACACTAAACAGGTATGTTTCTAAGCACATCCAACCTGTGACCTGTAAATTCTTGCTGCTATTCCTGCAGAGAAACAAGTCTCACAGTGATGGTTCCTGACCCTCGTTATTTGTATCATACCCCTCAGAGATCCCAAAAGACATTCTCTGGGCAGGTGTGGTGCCAGGTACTGTGCAGACCACAGAAAGCAGTCAGAACCAAAGCATCCAATAATCTGTGTGAAGGAAAGACAGGCTGCAAAGAAAAACCCTGCACACAGAAGTGAAGTCACTTGCCCAGAGTACACACCAGACCTATGCAATTTCCTATTATATTGGGAACTACAACATGAAGCATTCTGTAAGGGTGAGAGGATATTAATTTCTTTTATATGTTCATTTCCAAAAGAAGGACAGTTTGGTACAAGGCCCTTAAGAAACCCATGGACTACCACAGCTTATAAAGCCTACCACAGATTTTAACAGCAGCAGTGACAGAAAACACTCGTGCTTCAGATCCATTTATTTTGTGTGAACAAAATATATTTGTTAAACAGCTTGTTGAGCAATAGTAACAAAATTATTAGCCTTTGGCTACTCTTTGATCTGTGATATTATCTTTAAGAGCTTCTAAAGAGAAAGCCAGAGGTGGTCTTAAATTTGAGTAAGGTAAAACGTTGGCAATACAGGAGGTTTGGTTTTGATCTACCTTTGGAACACCAATTTTACACTGTATTTCCAACAACCTGAACCAGCATGTCACAAGAATTCTAGTGCTGATCCAGAAGGAGCTGGCCAGGGGGATTTGCAGTGAACCAGACATTTGTAACTCCGTCTTCTTTCTTACAACAGAAAAGAACCCCTAGACCTTTCCGTGGTATGGGGGTGAAAATAGACTGTATCAGACCTGGCCTCGAAGCCTGGTCCTTACGTGGAACTCCGGATCAGACACTGCTGATCTGGGATTACTGGACTGGGATGACTTGCAGTTCTAGAACCTGCAACTTTTTCTGCCCAACTCAGCATTCAAAGAAAGGAATCAAGTAAAATAACAACAATTTCAAGCCATTTAAAGAAATTCTTTAACCAGATTTTTCAGAATATCTGAAGGATGACTTTATTTTTTATATAAGAATGAGAAAGTCTGTCCTGATGCACCGTTTCCATTTTCTGGCATTACTCTGGAATTACTGATTGCCCCAAACACACTAACCACAGCACCTGGCTGTTTTCTACCTTAGACAAAACAAGTCACAGAGCAGCCTCTGCAGACGAAGATGAACTGCGATGTAAAGAGCAACTCGCCTCAATACTATTTATTTCCTCTTTTACTTTAAACTTCAGAAAGAAACAAACCAAACCTCAATGTACAGACTTATCACAGGAAAAAAACATATAAAGTGTCTATAGATGAAGTCTGAGTGTTTGAAGAACACACAATGAAGCACTGAGCATACAGTGTGACAGGGCATACTGTGCACTCCCTCTGCCAGGAAGTTGCTATGGGGAGCATGGAAAACTCATGTAGCTACAGCTGCATGTTTTAAGAAAAAGTAAAAATACATGGAGTGTGTATGGAAAAACACAAGGAAATGTAAAGAAACCAACTCTGGGTGAGGATCCATGCACACAAGCATTTTTCTGACAGGTATTTTCTTAATACCTTATAAGGTATTTTCTTAAGCTTATAGAGCATCTTGGCTCCTCTAACCCGATTTCTATAAAGTGGAATCAGTGTTAGACACCTGGGAGTCAGGTATCATCACACTAAGAAGATAAGTTGAATTAAGAAAATTACATCTAAATGCTACATATTTGATTATTATGGTACAAATGTTTCAGGTAAATCTGGTTTGCACTTCCCCAGAAAGACAGAGATGCTACTACACTATTATAAAAAGGCATGTCAGTAAGAATTCATTACAGATTATAAATCACCCTTGTTCTTCATTCTTCTGTTTCTGAGAAATTTTTTACATACCATTAAAATATTGTTTGCTGAATGCTACTAGAAAGGTAGCCACCTGTAAAATTTAAGACTGATGCTGCCAGTAACAGTGTTGAAATACTTTCTGTTTAAAAGACAAACCTACTTTGTAATTTTTAACACAAGTATATAAATATTTCTCCACCCACCCTACACAATTTTGTTGGTTACATCACATCCATTTAGACAACAACCATCTATGTCATCACACAGGATGTTAATCTTGGGTGGGGAAGAAAGAAACAATAGTAAATGAACTTTTAAGAAACCAAGATTAGGCATTTAAGCAGGATCCTTCATGATGAAAGAACAACAAAGACAAAAAACATTAGGGGACAAGTCAACAAAATAGAAGAAGTTTCAAAAGATCATTTTTCATCTTCTGGTTTGTTTATTGCTTTTTTTCCTCCCCTTGTGGCTTCCACAGAGCCTCTTCAGGGCTCTGGAGAAAATTAAAGAGCCTGGATTAAACGCCCAAAGGACGACTAATGCTAACAATACTAAAAATAATGAGGTTAAGTGGTGTAAAAACTATGGTGACCACACACGGAGAACTGGAGTGGTAAGGTAGAAAAGGAGTTTCATCATTGCTCCCTCGGGACATGCACAGAACATACTAACTGCTTCTAGTTCTCTGGGGTTCCGATTACCATGCCAAACACACCTCCAGAGTTTCCTTATTAGTATAATAAAAAGCCTCTACACATTTGTGTTCTATTCCCAGCCTTGCTATTGACCTTGTGTAGACCATTTAACCTCCATCTGCCTCAGTTTCTATGTCTGTGCAAGAGAAATAATATTACACAGTATCTTTTCTAAAACATTTCAGACTGGCACAATCATCACATGCAAAGACTGACAGGTTTGAGAACCCATACATGCCTCATATGCACTTGAGTTAGGTAAGGCATTTGCAACAAATAATTTATTCAAATAACATATTTACACCTTTTTTTTTTTTTGTAGATCATCTATGGAAATAGTTTCAGATTTCTAACTCTCATTAAGGACTCCAACTCATGCATTGCTTTGATTGAGTGCTAAAATACATGGAATTTCTCTGGTCTCCTTATAGCCAAGTGCTGCCCTCAAAATCCCTTCTTTGGGGTTGAATATTAAAAAAAGAAATACAGAAATATCTATATTTTTAACACTGTCTGTTGTCTTCTAAAGTCTCACAAAAATTCCAGCCCAGGAGTGGGAGTGGCTATACGGAATTCAAACAGAAACTGGAGTGAATATTAAAAAACACTTATGGGCATGTTCCTGCAATACAACACAAGTCAGATCAGTAGGGGAGGCAACTGAAGCAGTTGAAAGTATGAGGATAGCTGTTGGAGTTCCTGGGCTAGGAAATATTCCCTAAACAAAGAAATCACTGTACAAATAAAAAGGGAGTGAATCAAAATGGGAAGCTAATCCCCTCTGGGCACTAGATAAGACTGTGCCTCCTCTCTGGGATACCAGAAAGGGGACTAACATCAGTGTACAGGTCTGCCCAAAGAGCTGGTCAGAGCTGAGGTCAGTGATGAAGGACCAAGGCTGCCCTGTGCAGATCCCTCTGTCTCCCCGTGGCTTTGGACCCTACATTCTCAAGGCACAGGAGTCATGCCAGGCGCAGGTACAGCACGGCTGCAGTGATGTTTGATGTGCTGTTTAAGGTGAAGATCCCTGAGCACCAGCTTCATTATTGGTTCCCAGGGATGCCACAGCCCCCAGACTCTTGAGTGCCAAGTGCAATGACCACATACAACAGTTAAGCCCTTACAGTCATCACAGGAGATAAAGCTCACCAAACTGACTTCAATTCTTTTCTTCCTCCATTTCCACCCTGATTTTCTTTGACTGTCCCTGTCTCAGGTGGCCTGGCATAAAAAAAAGCTCTCATTTTATGATGAAATATGTGGGACCAGGTGAGGCCCTGACTCTGCAGAGAACTGTACAAACGGGCAAGAGCAGCTTGTGTTCACAGAGACAGTGCAGACGCTGCAGAATACCATTCTCAGCTATCCCAGCTTTAAGAGACACAGACACAAGCGCTTGCTTTACCCGACACTAAACTCACACCTCGCAAACAAATTATTTAACTACTCTATCCCCCAAGGAAGACAGTGATCATTTCAAATGCAGCTCCCTGCTCGTCTCTCACATACACGCAACGGCCTGATAGGTTAAATGCTGCCATTTAATTACAGTAATGGAACCTGCTATTTTTTGGTTCCCTTGAATCCTCTCTCGCTCTCTTTTTTAAACACATACAAAGTCATCTTTTAAACATGTGTTTTATATCCTGAGTTTAACAGCTGCCTTCTCCTGGTTACTTGAAGAGCCAGAGTAATGATATTCTGATATTCTCCCCTGTACCTCTGAGCAAGTCTTTTAAACACTACATAAAAAACACAGGCTGGGGGATGCTGTAAGGAGGGATCCAGGCTAACACTGCAGAGGCCAATCTGCCCCTTCATTTGCTTGGATGGTTTGCGTTGGTTTTATCAAATAAAACCGGCTTAACCTCTTCCACCAACTCTCAAAGCAGCTGGGGCCTGGAATGGTGAATAAACATGAAAATGCTTTAAGTAATTTTACTGAAAATTCTATACATCAGTACATCACACTGACAGTGTGACACAGTATAGTTATATTTATAGATCTATGGCTGGCAGTCAGAATTATCTCAGGTCTAACTGTTTATACATCTGCCTCAGTGTCCCCAGCTAAAATGGGATGGTATTTCCTCTGTTTCCCAATAAAACGTGGAGTATGCAAACTGTTTTGAGAATGTAAAGGTCTAATGAAGAAGAAGAAATGTAATCAGAAGTGCCTTAAATTAATCTTATAATCTTGCATTTCATAAAGGGTGTCACAAGCTTAGTCAGCTAATATTTGTAGAGTACTTTGAAGATGCAAAGTGGCATAGAAATATGGGATATAGGTGTGCTAAATTCTTGAGCATGCTGCAAAACACCTTTTTCTCAAGTGAATTCAGGAAGGAGGCTGTAGGTGGCCGAAGCCCAGAGAGTTCTGTGGTTAGTTACTATGGAAGGAGGGCATGTAACATAGTACTGCAAGTAACACAATAACTGTTGGTGGATTTTACACTTTATATTACATAGCAATTAGAAACAAATCCAGAAGCCAAGTGTAGGTAGTCAAAATAAATGCTTACCTATGCTAAGGCCACAACACTCGTAGAAAAATACCTATATTTCACCTGTCCTCAGCTTTATTTGTCCTCTAAATGTGAAATGCTTATTTATTTGTTCCATGGTAGTTGGCTCACAATCAGCCAGCCAGCCATGCAGGGATATTGCCCATCTTCATTCTCTGGTATGGATATCCACTGGTGTCTCTAAAGGATGGAATCTTAAAAGGTGAGGCAAGGCAGAGACAAAGACAAATTTAATTTTATCACCATAAAAAGGGACATTTCCACATGGGCAGCAAGGACATGAATATCATGTGTATGCAGGGGTGGGGGGATTATAAACGCATTTTTGGCGAAATTCAATAAAGCTGATTCCACTGCATAAGGTCAGCAATTTACTTTAAAAAAATGATATGATTGCAACTTTTAATATAACCCATGTATTTGCTGCAAGATGCTCTAGAAGATTGTGTAATGTAACCACCTGACCTCTCCACAGGAGCAGAGATCACCCCATTTACCCTTTATTGTCTTGCTAAAAGCAATGCACATTTGCACGGTATGACAAAGTCAACAGCTTTTACTTCAGAGCGCCTCAGGTTTCATAAGAATGAATTCTCTGCTCTGCTCTTGGGGAAGGGGAGTCACCTGGACTAGAGTCCAGGAGAAAGAATAGCATGGAATGAGCCAAAAACTAAATTAACCTCTTAAAGAAAGAATGATTGCACTCCCGTCTAAAATTAAGAGGGAACAGTATGCAGCAGAAAAGCAAACTGTAGGATTTCATGTTCACAGGGACTCAAGACATAATTTTAAACAGAACAGAAATGTTGTCTAAGAGATCCTAGAGAATTATCTCATACAGGAACTCGTTTTATCTTTCCTATCAGGAAATTATCATTAGGTCTGAGATGGACTTCAGCAGCAAAACACCACAGATTATCCTAACTACACCCCTTGTTTTAGCCTCAAGAGGGTGTCTCTTTAGACTTAGAATACCAGGTTCATTCTCAGAGCAGGTCAGAAGCTGAATTCGTTTACTTGCTCTGGGAAGACAGTGGAGAAACTCTGGACTGAATGACCACGAAAAACAAATTCCTTCTGTCACAGAAATATTTTTATATAAACGTGCATAGATTTCTTCAACTGTCTCAAGGTGAATCTTTCTTCAAAGGTCAAAGCTGCAGGGCTGGATTAGGATTGCACGCAATCTGCCTGAGTCTTGACATTCTGACATTCTAAAGTTTGTAGCTTTCCCCTCCCATGCATAGCTGATGGAAGTAAACTCTCAATCTCTCTGAAAGTGTGGGTTTTACTGCAGTACCTTAAAAATCACACACTGCAGCACCAAGAACTCTGAAACAAGCACATCAGAGCAGTTTGTGAACATAGCTAACATAAATCTTACTGAGTCAATAAGGTAAAAGTGGTAATTAACCCCATTTTACAGATGGGCAAGCTGCAAACAAGAAATTTACCCAAAGCCAAGGAAGCAGCATGTCTCAGATCTTCCATGCCTGTTCTTAGATTGTAACTACAGAAGTTACTTTCTCTTGGACTTGGCATTTACTTTTACTCAAAAACATGATAAATAAATCATTACATTTACAAGTCGGACTTAGGGGCTGGGCCTTTTTTGTCCATCACTCATGCTAACAGTTTCAAGCCTTGGAATATAACCGATATTTTAGCATTATCTCCTAGGATAGACTTCAATTCCCTCTGCTGTAATCATATTGTTTTTTCAGTGCTACCAGGAATGGAAACATTACTTTGTCAGTAAACAAGGCAGATATGACTCAAAATACACTCGATGAGCAACAGGAGTTAATTTTGCAAAGCCATTTTTAACGGCTCTTTTACATTACATAGTTACTGTCAGATAGCCAAGTGGAGAGACATCATTAAACCCATGACATTCCAATTATTTGTTAAAATTAAGCCTACAAACAGCATTTTGTAGCATGCATAACTTCCTAAGCATCAAACCAGTCTGTTCCAATTTATCAATAACTTTCAAGCCAAGAAAGGCTTGGCTTCCTTTGTACACTGCATCACATGGGTAGTTATGTCTAACCTGGTGTCAGGTGGTTTTCTGCCCTCTCATGAATGACTAGAGACTGGGACATGAGTCAGAGACAAGTAGTAAACTGATTTCTCCATGTGAATAGGGACTAAACAGTCTAGTTTCTCCAAACTTCCTTTCAAATCTTGAGGAATGATAGTGAAGGGTTTCTTCAATTATATTCTTCCCAAAACCCTTACAGCTCCAAAGAAGCATCATATCTGACTCCCAGGATGTCCTAAGGCTGAGCAGTTTACCACATTTTTTTAGCACTACTGTACATGTAAAACAGTGGTAAAATTGATGGGGGAAGGAGTCAGCATATGATGAATAGGCTGGTACTGAACAGCAGGTGACAGATATGCATACGAAAGAGTGACAGGACAGGAAGACATCTTCTCAGCAGATGGATAGAGGTTCTCAATCATTCTCAGGAAGAAAAAAGATGGCAACTTATACAAAACACAGAAAGGTGGAACTAATTTCTGGATCACGAGCACATCTATTCTTCTGCTTTATGATACTCCAGGAGTGGAAATCTGTATGTTTAACATTATCAGCACTAGGCAAACACAGCAGAGTGCCACAAATGGATGTGACTACCACTAACACTGATTTACATAGGAACTGGTGTGAGTTTGTTGGTAATGATAGCATTCATTCTCTCACTCTTCATTCTTCAGGTCCCTAATAAGCTCTTTGGGAGACAGTCACATTTCCCCATTTATGGAGGGCTGCGTAGAGCCAAAGCTTGGATGAGAGGCACCTAAAGAACAAACTGGTTGCATGACAGGTGTAGGACATATTTTTATTTAATCTAGCAAAATATTATAAGGCACATTAGCTGTCTTGCACGGTCATAAACAGAGGCCCAACCATCTTTAGTAATTAAATATCCCATAGTGCTTTTCAAGAATCTTAGTAAATTTTTTACTCAGTAATTACATTCTCTATCGCTAAAGCTCCCTCTGCAAGATCACTTAGATAAAGTATTCCTCATTTCCTCTTCTAAAAATCAGGAAGTAATGTTGAACAGCTGCTGTCCTCTACCTCAGAGGTGGATGTTTTCTAGTGGGAAGCACAGTGAGATCTAGATCCCAGAATGATTCTGATAAGAACAGATAACCCTATAAACAACACTGAACATGCTCCATGCAACTAGCTGCAAAGTTTCCACAGTTAATGGGTACAATGTGCTCCAAGATCCTGAAATGAAAAACATTATGAAAATGCAGAATATTCTGACTTCCATTCACCCTCTACAGTCATTTCTGTAAGTCTACACAAGATGTTAGGCTTACTTTATGCTACTTGAACTTGTCCTGCAACCTTCTTAAACAATCAGAATTATGCTTCTACCTATGCTAGTGAACTTTCTCTGGCCGTGCCTTAATTTGTAGTAGAAGCTTAAAAAACTCAGCATGCTCTTGCAATACATTTTTGCTATCAGTATCTGAATTTTAGGTCTTGCTTGTAGCTTTGCAAGTGCAAGTGATGAGGTCTGTGCAGGCATTGGTATGAGCAGCTAGAGAACACATTACCTGAGCTGCAAGTAGAGAAACAGGACAAGCCTCATTCACACAATCAGTTGTGCAATTGTGCTGTGTCTGGCTGGGACAGAGCACTGTTGTTTACAGTAGCTAGCATGGGGCTAGGTTTTGGATTTGTGCTGAAAACAGTGAACAGATTACATGGAGCATCTCCTTGGCCAGCTGAGGTCAGCTGACCCAAGTTCTCATGCACTTCCAGCCTCCTCACTGTTGGGGTGAGCAGTGGAAAAGGCCTTGGCCCAATGTGCAAGCACTGCTCAGATATAGCTAAAACACCTCTGTATTACCAACACTGCCTTCAGCACAAATCCACCACAGCCCACACTAGCCAGCACCTGCACAACAGTGAAATAAAGGTCTCACTCCTTTTTTTTCATCATCTCTTAAATCCATATCATGACAGGAAGTTTGAAGAGAAGGACAAGTCACCTAGCATTCCTTCAACAGTCAACACTTATGGTCTAATCCCATATTTGTGTATCTGACATGGCACTTTCTAGAAAAGCATAAGGTTTGGAAGGCCAGAGCAGTTTGGCCTAAATAGGTATTTTGACACCATAAGTTACTAACTCCATTTTTCCGGCTGAGTTGGCACTGGACTCTGTTGGCTTGCATTGTATTTTCTTCTCAAGAAAAGCCTTTGCAGAAACTGTTTGAGCTTCACTGAGACATGTTAAAGAATTAATTACAAAGTAAAGCTGAAGGAGAAAATTAATTTTGGAAACACAAGAGGTTACTTTTCTTTTCCTCCCTTTTCTGGAAGTGGGGGAGGAAAGGCAGTTATTTTCATCTTCATGATGGGGGCAGGAGCTGGGAGCTGTCCAGTCGATAACCTGGCCATCAGAACAAGGTTTGTAATTAAAAGGTCAGTGACCTGGAAAGCCGGGGCCTCACTCTCAGAGCTTCTCAGTAATGACGGCACTATTAAATTAAGACTGTTATGAAATCAATGCTAAAAAAGCTTTCATGGTAACGAGATTCCATTCAAGGACATGCAAACTGCCTCGTGAAATGGACTTAAATTATAAAAAAAGAAGAGGAATAAAAGAGGGTTAAATTGAAATCTGCTGAAGAATTTGCTTTTTTTAAGCCCTCCAGCAATGAGCTGTGCCCCTTTCCTTCAGGTCCTGAAGGTGATTCACTTGGGTTTCTTTGACAAGGTGGAGAAGGCAGGGTCAACTTCCAAGAATGCAGACTTCAGAAAGAGGAAGAAAATTAAGTCAGTTTTCTACTGGAGATTCTGGGGCTGGCAGCATTTGTTTCCAGGGGATCAAGTGCCTTTGAGCTCTGACTGGAAAGGGCACGTAGAATTAATTTCTCTTCAGAAATCACCATAGTCTGGCATCTTGACGCTGGAAAAATTTTCTGGAACACTGATGCACTGCAAAAAAACCTTCTGAGTGGACATTTTCCCAAGATAACTCAACAATTGTACATTAACTTGCTCTAATGCACCTCAGTTCTTCCATCACTATTATTTCTGAGCTCCTCATATGCTTTCATCAGTTCCCACAATCCCACTCTGGAAGGGCATTACTGTAGTCATTTTACAGATGAAGAGAACAAGCAACTAAGAAAACAGATCTTCATCCAAAATGACTCAAGTCTGTAACCCAGCAGTTTTCCCCTTCTCTGCCCCAAAAACCCAGCACCCTGAAAACAGAGCTTCCCATATATAGTGCATTTCCACCCCCTTTCTCTGTCTTGCCAGAAGTTAAGAGCTTCAGAGTACACAAAATTAACAAGCCACATGAGTTACCGGATGGGTAACTGAGCAGTGCAGGACATCTGAGGCACAACAGTTAAATGACAGACACATTTCCACAAGGGTTTAAGCCCCACATGCTGTCTAATTACTCCCAAGGCGCCGCTGATTCTGTGGCATGTCATCAGCAGAATCAGCGAGTTGGACAAAAAACAAACAGCATCTTTTTTTCCTTTCTTTTCTTTCAGATACTCTGAGGGGAAACAGCTGTTTTTCCCTTCATCTGAAGAAGTTCATGATAAAAAGGAGGAAATGTCATAAATTACACAAAATGCCAGTGTAAGCTTCAAAGAAAATGATAAATGATTCTAATAACTTCATGTTTCTCATTAATGCCTCTGTATATGGGAGTTTAAAAGTGCTTAAGACAATAGAGAAATCTCATCTGACTTTTGAAAACCCTTTTACAAATCCAGGATACCCTCACTCTCCCAACTGTCATCAACACTATATCACCCTATGTGCCAGAGAGAGCAGTTCAGCACCACCTGAACTGCATAGAACCAGGAGCGCCCGATTTCAGCCTCTACAACTGCTGTATCACCAAACCCAGTCCAGCTGATGATCCTGCAGAAACTTTCATTTCTCATCTCACCAAAATGTACTAAACCAAATCCAGTCCTATACTCAAAGGAAATAAAATTTGATTAGCATTTTTGAGGAAGGAGATGCTTATAGAAAAAGAGGAAAATATTGTAATTCTAGGCAGAACCATCTCTGTGAGTCTCAGAAGCGAAATTTCTGAAGCAAAGACAGGTTTGCAGGACTTTTTTCAACTGGCACTGAGGACTTCTCTACCAGACAGCCTCACTGGGGATGAACATTACCACTGGAACGACAGGGACTGTACATCAGAGAACAGGGGGAACAGACTACCAAACCCTGAAATCCCTCATCTCCTGGGGACTAAACCAGCCAAGACATCTACGTTTCAAGAATAACTGCCTCCATCTGCTAGACCACATAGGTACCAGCCAGCACCAAACACACACCACATTCCATATGGTCATACTTCCAGTGACTGCTGGATACAGGTGCTACTGGACCCTACTCCTTCCTATCTTCCATAGTTAAGTTTCAAAACAACCAATTAGCACAAAGGGAAGGAGGGCTAATTAACAAACAGGAACAAACAAACAGTTCTACCAAACCATTTCTGCTCTTTAGTAATTATTAGTCAAGTAATTAATAAGAAGTATGAGTCCGGCCACAGTTTCTCTATGCCTCCATCTCCCCACCCTTCCCCTTCTCCCAGTCAGGGATTTATTAAAATTAAACAGATTAGATGGAGCTCCTGATACGAAAAACTGTTCAGCGAAGCCTGCGGTGGGGAAGTGCAGAGCAAACACCAGAGACATTTGTCTCTAAATTGCTCTAAATACCTTCTGCAAATGAAATTCTAACCCAGCTGTGTTGAGAGAGAAAATGAGGACTAACTGGTCATTGTCAGCACAGAAGAAGATCAGGCAGTTATAATATTGCACGATATACTGGGGGCTAAGGATCTCTCGGCAACAATAGATTTTGTATCAGGTTACCCCGGGTAATCAGCACAGCTTTTAGGCTCAGCTTTCCCTTGCTTCATTGCTTCGATGATAGAGTTGAAATCCCCAAGCTTTTATGATTAATTACTCCCCGTAGGTCCACATATTTCAAGGAAAAACTCATGGCACACAGCGGCCAACAGGCTCCAAATTTTAATGTCATCCTGATGGCAGGGCAGGGCAAGCAACACACCAACGTGATTGGAATGTCCTCTTAACTGGCACTAGGACAAGCAGTGAGAGGATCACACTCCAAATTATGTCCCCATGCACTACTTGTCATGACATCATTGCCAAAACACAAGGCTGCCATTCCCTTCTAGGTCCTCTGCTATTGAAGATGAACAAAGTCTTGCATATACTAGAACTCTCCATCTCATGACTTCAGGTCTCAGGCATCTCAATAAGCAGTTCATAACTCCAAACAGAAATATATGCATTTTATAGGCTTCCCTACTTTTCAAAGCTCAAGATCTTTAGCTCTAGAATTTGATGTATCTTGAAGTACTTATGACTTCAATGTATATGTGAGTCACTCCCCTCCGAAGTTTGGAATTTGTATTTTCAGTATCATTTCAACACCTTACAGTGCTCCACAGTGCACCTAATTAACTTCAAGTTAAAACTGTCACTATTTGCATCTTGTGGTAAGCAATATGGTCCCGGGACTGTAGCAAAATATGGAGTGAACATCACCTGGAATGCACTGCAAGTTACGGAATAAAAACTTTAGAAATAAAATAGGAACAAAAGATAGTTCCACTATGAGTCAGAAAGTAAAATAAATTCTCTGTAGGCAATGACCAAAGTATGCTGCACCTCACAAAGACGATATAGGATTTGTCAGAATCTGTTCTATCCCTGCTGTAGAAAAGGGCTAAACTCAGTCAGTAGTTTACCATTTCAGCCTGACCCCAAGCTTGACCTTAACCTGACCTTGTTGACTTTTACCAGGTTCTTTGCCTCTCTCTGGCTCTCTTTGGAAACATTTGACCTTTTCACCCAGAGACTGGCCATTCTAAAGCCAATGTCAGTAAGGTTTGAACTGGCCAGCTCGTCCACAACTCTGAACTGTCCTCATTGCAGAAAAGATCTGATAACAGTTAACCCAGAAATTTCCCATTTGCATTCTACATTTGTATTCTACAATTCCACATCTGGTGCAAATATTGCACTAGGCAGTTGGGAAGAAAAGGACTGATACTCCTTATAAACCTCAGATCTTCTTTTGAGACAGACTAATTGCTTTGTCCATAGCATCTAATATTCCACAACAATACATTCTGGGTTTACACTAATTCAAAGTCTCTCATTATCACTGAGATCACAGCCTTAAGAGTTCATACCTTTCTTCTTCAGGAATGCTCTTCTGGTTGCAAGCGGACTTTGGCGGACCCGTGGATTCTGTAAAAATTTCACTGCTGTCACAATCTGAGGAGAGTAGGAGGGTTGGAGAAAAAGAAGAGAGAAAAGATCCGAGTTAGGTGTAGTCAAAACCCTATTTTATATTAGGCATTGTATACTGCAAGGTAAGACAACACACCCATCACACGGAGATGGTCTGCAGCCAGCACCAACTTTCAGCAATGGTTCAACAAGTATCAGAGCTTGTGGTTTAACTCTAAACAGACAGCACAATTATAGTGTTTCAATCTTCCTTGTTGAATTACTTTTGGAGCAGCTATACCTGTACAAAACCCCATTAAGATTCATAGGTGTCTCTGTTATTTATATTGTGATCTTCTTACCTAAGTTGGCTCCTACAGTTAAAGCCAACCTTGAGCTGAGTGATCTGTAACAGTTGGCTTATTGTAAGAATGCTTCCTTCCTATCTGACTTAAAGGTCCCTGCTGATTCTATGAGATTAAGGCCTTTTCTGCCATCATTCTAATTTATTGAAAGCAATAAATAAACCCCAGCTTCTCATAATTAGAGAAGAAGCAACTTCACATGTTTTGGATCACATAACAATGATCAAAAAAGTCACTTTAAATTACACAAATTGGTAGGCAAGAAGTTAAATTTATATTCCACACCAGCAAAAGCCACAGACGACTTTTGTGTACAAACTGACTTCTGCATCCTTCTTGAAGGTGACAGAGCACCTAAAACAGAGCACTTATCCCAGGAAAGGGTAAAGTCTGGGATAATACTCTATGGCATCTACGACAACAGCACTAGATTTTTACATTTCCATTTAGTGCCAGTGAAAGGTATTTGATTTTTTTCCTTCACATGGTAGTTCCACTTTCCACGTACTTTCCTATATTGCTATACATGTTATCACATGTTACTCCACCAGTGACTCGCTCCACTTTTATACAGAGACATCTGTTCCAGTTTTGGCATCATAAGGAATAATGTGCTAACAGCACATCCATGCAAACCTGTGGAAGGGATTACTTCCCTTCTCTAAAGCTAAAATTTACCATCCTAATATGCTAGACCCATATTATGCAGGTCTTTAAGAGTTTATCTTAAAATACAGTTTCTGGAATGCAGTTCCAAAAAGGTTTCCAAAACTTTGACAGCAGCAAAAGAAGGGAAAATACAGCATCACTCCTGAAATCACTAAGTTTCACTTTGTGTTTGAATCAAACGCTTCGAATATGCATTTCTGGTCAGAGAGCAAAGTTCTGATGGGTTTAATGGCACTTTCAATGTACTCCTCGGTGCATTCCATCAATGTTTTTTTCTTTTAAATTGCATCTCTTATTTCTTTAAATACATTAATCAGGCTAGTGTAGGCAAAACGGATCCATTGGACAATGCAATAAACATGAATTATCATCTATCCAACATGCATAATGGCTTAAAAATACATAATAGCAGGTGTAGTTTAAATGATTAGTTATTACACCTGTGGTGGGTCTGATTCAATTGGGGAAAATCATCTTTAATAGGTTAAAAGGTTTAGATCACCAGGCTTCCCTTAAAGTGGCTGTAGAGAGGGTATGATGGAGTACGCTGTCATTACTAATTCATTTAAGAAAAACATGGGGGATACAGCAAAGAACAGCATAAACGAGCGAATCCAATTTAAACATCAGGTAAAGCAGAAAACACCTTTTAAAAAAGCATGATAAATGAATTTGGAAGAGAGATGAAATTGACATATTTATTTTAACGGGAATTTGACAAAGTCCCAGCACACTTCAAAGTTGGGAGGATAAAATGAATGGGGTATTTTTAATTCTTTTCATTTTCTTGTTTTCCTGCATTTTTTCCTTAAGTTTACATGCAGTAATTTTGAACCACAAAACAGCAGAGCGAAACACCCCACATAAAGTACACTTTGGCTTCATTTATGTGCACTTGATCTGTCTCCAGCTGAAATGCAGGTGACAGGCAAATCGCAGATTTAAACTGTGCTGATATTGCTGTGCCAGATGCAGAAATATAAAGCGCCCAAACTAATAACCTTAAGATAATATGCTGAATAAGAAAGATGCCCAAATGAGCAGACCGACAGACACGTGAACATATCAAAGCCACTCTCCTTCTAACAATAATTACTTGTTTGTGTCTTCAGATACTCCTTAACACTCCCTCCCACATTTAGCGAGATAGACACGAACGGCCTGCAGACTTGCAGTTCTGCAAGCTCTTATATTTAATTATCAATTTTTAAGTATTACAAAACCTGTGAGAAATAAGCAGTATTTTTCATTGTGCTATTTCAATCACAACCATGTGAACATTTCATTGATTCTAACCCTTTATTAAAGCTTATTTTTGCCTTATAAAAATGTAAACATTTCAGTAGTAAATTTCAGTCCAAAATAAACTTCTATTTTATCTATCCTCTGCATTACTTCCTCTATTATTCACAGCCTTTTTAATCTTAAAACAAAATGAAATTACAAGCAACAACAAACTCCATAAAAAGAATCCTGGACGTGTATTCCTGCCTCCGGAATCCCACGTTTCTTACACTGTGTTTGCATTTACTTCTGAACATTTGTCTATAAGCTAAGCTGAAATGTCTCCATTTTTATAATTCATCTTGTATACAGGAGCAACTTATGAAGCAATTTTGGCCATGTCAAAATGCCAATATTTTCAACAAACATACACAAGAATTTCCCTACCTTCTATGGATCATTTTCTTTGCACAAACAAGAGCAACTGCACTCCATAATTTAAACAACAGAAAAAGGAGGAGGATGAGAAGACTTGCAGTCCTGTGTATAGCCAAAAAAATCATGTGGCAAATAGCACTCTGACTCAGCTGCTAACATTGTTCCATACTATTTCTGTAGCATTTGTAACACTTCTCGAAATTTTTTTGGTATTAGGACACTGCCAAATAATGAACACTCTATCACTGTGTTGATTCTTAGATTGGCAGCATGCATTGTCGAGCACACTGGCTTTATCTAATGGATTGGGTACATACTTGTGTTAAAGAAAGAGTATATTTGGCTTTTAAAAGCCAGTCAATTCCATAAACTTGCTTTCTCACTACCACCTCTCCTGCAGTGACAAGATCCACAAAGACATCTTTCAGGCTGGGTGGAGATGGGTGAAATCTTGCAGCAGGTCTTGACCTACAGTTTGATTTTCCAATTAAAAGATCAATGTCACTATTCATAGATTATATTTGCAACTGGACAAATGACATAAATTCAGGCCAAATATTCTGTTTCAATGTCAAAGATATAAAATAAAGAAAGGAACTTCATTGTAGATGCTATGGGAGAGCAGGGGGTTGGCAAAATTCTGGGCCAAAGCACAGCACTTGGACGTTAACTTAGCAGCCAAGGTCCTTCATTCCTAATTTCCCTCCCTTTTGTGTTAATTGTAAAGACAGCCTTATTTCTTATTGTGCTCAAAGCTGCAGGGTTTCCTATAAAGCAATCTAAGCTACTTTATCAGTTGCTTGTATTTAAAAAATAAACCATGAAATTTAAAATACTGTGGCAAATGCTCATTTTCCACCAACTAAAAAAAAAAAAAAAAAGAAAAAAAAAAGAAGAAAAAAACCACCAGAAATATAAAAGACCTTCACCAACAGAAGTTACACAGGATTTGGTAAGAGAGTTCAGTGGGGAAAACAGACCAAAAAGCCACCGGGAGTGCAGACTTAGGAACGGATTTCCTAATACTGGGAACCCTCTGTAGGCTATTACTAAACAGCATTTGTTGATAGACTGAGACTTTGAGATGACCTGTGATGTAAAGGTTGCGTCTGAATTATACGTTGCAAGGGATGGTATTTTGTCTTTCTGAGTGGATCTGTATCTGTTTAAATGCAACACTTCTTTTCATTAAGCAGAGGCGGCCCAGGCCATGAACTATGCACAGACAGTTTACATTACATGTGCGGAAGCAATCAACACTGGCAATATACATGACGTATGTAAAAGAAGTCGGAATTAATTTTTTTTCCAGTGTATTAAAAAATAATAATATGGCAGTATCAACAAACACTCAACCTATTTCAGCCAGAGCAGAAGGCCACAGCTATAGGGCAAATGGAACTGATCAATATATTAGCCTACAGCAACACCCCCTCAGTGTACGGCTGTATGTATGCAAGGCTCGGAAGATTAAATTGTCTGTGAAAGGTTTCTGCACTCCTACTCTAAAGGAGATACCTAGAATCCTGTTAACAAGCATCAGGCTGAAGCCAACTTACGTTTTAACAAGGGCTGACTTAAAAGCCTGGCACAACAGTGAACAAGAAAACCCCTTGCAACAGAAATGCTGTGTTTTAGTAAGAAATCAGTGCCCTGCCAGGACTAACTTGACAAATATGGTTATCGGTGGCACACGGAAATAGTTGCAAAGCAGCTGTTAATCAGGGAAACACATCACAGAACGCTGATGCCAGCACTCAGGAAAAATGCAAGGGGCTAATTATGAAGCCATATATCTCACTAAGGAGGCACCGCTCCCGCAGCCCTCGCGCTCCCGCCCAGCTGGGCCTGGGACACAGCGCTGCTCCTCCTCCAGGACAAGCCCTGTCCAGCTCAGGGAGCTGCACCCCAGCATTCTCCACAAATTCGTCTTCCAGAGAAAACTGTTGCCATTTGTAAAGGAATTAACTGCAGGTCAGTTGGAGGAGGAACGCTTTACAGCTCCTCTGATTTCATTGAGATTTAAATGAAAATATACAGAACCCAGGAATTATTTCGGTTAAGAGATAACCTAGAAACCTACAAACTTTGGCAGATCTCAAAGTTGGATGGAGAAAAGTTAAAAAATGCTGTAAGAACAATGGCAAAGCCCTCATGTAATGTGGGGGGAGGAAAAATACTATTTAAAGCAAGATTCATGGGAGGCAGAAAAGCAAGATTTATGGGAACAAAGGCGAGGAAGAAACACACTTTGAGCCATATCTGAGATGAAGAACCTGAAACTAAGAGAATACAGAATAGCAGCCAAAAAGAATAAAAAACAAAAACACCCCAAAACAAACACACACAAAGAAAGACACACACACACACACACACACACACAAAAAACCAACAAAAAAAACACGCCACAAAAGAACTAACCAAAAAAACCAAAACAAAACCAAAACCCAACCAGCAAAAAATGGTAAGACTGAAAAGGGAAAATCATAGGTGCTCAATACTTGGACTTGGTGAGTGACACCTAACTCAGAGGCACCCACATGAAGGGTGAGGAAACTGGTCCTGGCCGTGTCCCCGTCATGGGACCCGCTCATCCTGCAGAAAAGGAGGTTCAGGGAGGACCTTTTTGCTCTCTACAACTCTCACTCAGGAGGTTGTAGCCAGGTGGGATTTGGGCACTTCTCCCAGAAAACAAGTGACAGGACAAGAGGACATAGTCTTAGGCTGCATCTGGGGAGGTTCAGGCTGGCACCAGGAAGAATTTCTTCACAGAGTGATTCGATATTGGAAGGGGTTGCCCAGGGAGGCGGTGGAGTCACCGTGCCTGAAGGCGTTAAGGGAAAGCCCGGACGCGGCACTCAGTGTGCTGTGGTCTAGTTGGCACGGCAGTGCTGGGTTGCAGGCTGGACCCGATGATCCCGGAGGTCCTTTCCGAGCCGCCACCGTGATGGCGAGGCCCTCAGCGCTTCCCCCCTGCCCCGGGCTCCCTCAGCGCTTCCCCCGGCCCTGGGTTCCCTCAGCGCTTCCCTGAGCGGTTCCCCCGGCCCTGGGTTCCCTCAGCGCTTCCCTGAGCGGTTCCCCCGGGTCCGGCTCCCTCAGCGCTTCCCCCCTGCCCCGGGCTCCCTGAGCAGTTCCCCCTGCCCCGGGCTCCCTGAGTGGCTCCCTGACCTGTTCCCCCCGGCCCCGGGCTCCCTCAGCACTGTCCCCGGGCTCCCTGAGCGGCTCCCTCAGCGCTTCCCTCAGCGCTTCCCGCGGCCGCTCCGCGCGGACCCCGCGCGCCCCCT
>JAHLSL010000203.1:2182798-2209163 GCA_025920805.1 Petroica traversi
CAGCGGCCGCCCCGCTCCCGCCGTCAGAGCCCCAAATTAAGTGTTTTCACTCAGTGGAAATGAAATGTTTTGCAAGATGAAACAGAAAGAAAATTGAGGTTTTAGGTAATTACTAGTTGGCATTTACATATCACAGGCTGGTTCAACACCTATTCATTTTCCTCTTTTATTTTCAATTTTTTAAAATTGCTCATTAAAACGAACACATGACAGGGACGGGGGGAAAAATTGCTCTTCCTCTTTTTCCTGAGGACTACAAAATCCAGATCTACTTTAAATACATTTATCTATAATTATCACATACAAAAAAGCCTTACTTAATTTACATGAATAAGGTGACCAAAAAAAAAATTAAAAAAAAAAAAATTATGAAAGGCAGAAAAAAACCCATGTGAGCTGTCAGTGTGTTGTGCCTGCGGAGTGCTGGGGCCAGGCTGGATCGAGCAGCGATGGAGCAGCTGAGATCCCCGGTGTTCTGCACCCCGTTCCCATCCATCCCACCCTGCAGCTCAGCTGGCACACCACGCTCTCGGCTGCCTTCCTCCCCTTCAACATACTTTCCCCTCATTTCTTCTGCTATTCCCACTACAAAGAAGTGGCTCCACATAGTCCCTGCTTTCAACTTCTTTGTTCCAGGAGCTACTCCACACTTCCTCCAGCTGCTCCTGAAGGCGTGACCTTTCCACCTCCTTCATTCACACAGAATAAGCCTTTCCTCACATAACCTCACCACTTCCAGGGATCCTGCTCTGCAGCTCCAATCGCACTCACAGCTCAGTGTATTCTCCACCCAGATTCCCTTTGTTCAATTAAATACATCTACCCCATGCAAAGCCCTTAATTTTCCTGCACCCTTTAGCTTTTATTAAATTTTAACCTTGTGAAAGTCTTGTTTAACCCCTCAACGCATTTTAGAATACAATTTGTATAAAAAATACTATATAAAATAAAGTTTTATTGTATCATATGTTAAGGACATAAAACATCCCAGAGAGAAGTGTTCAGGACATGACATGATAGACTAATATATTTTAAGGTCTATTGTGTAAATATGTATTTAGGGAATTCTAAAGCATGGTATTATTGACCCAAGTCTCTCTTAAAACACATTGATATACGGAGTAAAAACCCTTATGAAAAGTAGCAACTTCATCTGTGTAGTAGTCACCTTTCAAAGTGAAATATCTGTCATCTTCAGTTTTTTATAATTCGACTGAGAACACAGTGGACATCTTGACAAAATTTGTGTCTTTTTAAGAGGAATAATATTCAACTTAAACTTACATGCATAAATCTAAAAAGAATCAGAAACTTTTACATGTACATTAAAAGAAACGTACAATAACTATTTTTATTTGCAGAGAAAATGTGCTAGCTACGTATTTTTTTTTTATTTCAGGAATACACCTCCAAATGAGACTTCATAACATCAGGCTTAACACAATAAAAACTGTTACAGGGAAGTGATAAATGCTGGAAAAACATCTTATAAGAAATATGAGCAGAAGAGCAAACTAAATGTATTAAACTGATAATGCAGCCATAATAAATTTAACCAGTGAGCAGCATGAACCTTTTTTTCCAGAGTTCAAACATTTTAACTTTTTATTGAAATCATCTCACTTTCGGAGGGAAAATAAACTTTAAAAATCCCCTTTTTGTACTTCTGCCTAAGATGAAGTTGCAGGCTCCCTGCTACTCCCCAGTAGCACCAAAGAAGGAATTGCAGCGAGATGAGCAGGGTGGGGGTGTGGGGGGATATTGCCTGCAATCCAACTGGCAGCAAATAATTTGAAGTTCTGTTTACAGAGAACAGCAATAAAGGCAGTGCTGAACAGGACCCCGAGGGTGAGGCTGGGACTGCCCAGAGCTGGGTCCCACCTCACTGAGGGAGCTGCTCCCCTCGGGGCAGAGCATGGCAAGCCCACCCAGCTGATCCCAAGCACCTAAGAGATGCCAGCCAGAAGCTCAGAGCTCAGGAAGGAGAATATGCTTTTTATAACTTTCCATGATAGTGCCCAATTTCCACAACTTGCTTCTCCCTTCGTGCAGGAGGAAGTTTAGGGATCACTGGGGCTAGGCTGGAAAATTAATGCAAGTTTGAGCTCAGTCACTCCAAAGGAATGTAACAACCTAGTGTCCAAGATGCTCACTGCAGCAGAACTAGGACCAGTCCCTGGCTCCACGACTGAAAAAAATGCATGGTGCAGGTTCCAGGGGAGCAGATGACAGCACCTCCTCAATCTCCTCAATCCTCAATCCTCTCTCTATCCCTGTCTCCGTAACTGCTCAAACACAGCAGCTTTCAAAAGAAATCCCTTTTACCCTGTCCCCTTCTCATGTGTAGAATGTAAAAACCAACGAAGCTGTAATTTATTACATTTTCATTCTTTTAACTGCAGGGCAGACAAGGACTGCAGGACATTCATTCATGTGTTAGGGAGCTGGAGATTGATGTGAGGATAGAAGTCTGTGTCACACCTAACAATTGTGCCCGAGTACTTAAAATCACTATTGAATGGGAGACTCCAGAAGGCTGAATCAAGCAGAGATGCACCAGAACAGGAGCACTGCTCACACTTACTTAGATCCTTCTAATTCCACAGTCAAGGAACTGGATAAAACCAGTAATACAATGCTTTAGATTTAGTCCAAGAGCATCTCATTTAGTCCAAGTAGAATTCATCTGCAGAAGAAGCTATACAGATGTTTTAGATTGAAAAGATTGAAATGACAAGAAAAAACAGCAAGTTACTATTCTTCAAATCTTCTGTTTCAAGAACCCCATTTCACAGAATTTTAGAATCATAGGAAATGTGGATTGGAGAATGTTTTCCTTTCAGCAATAAAACCCCAAACAAGTAGGGCTGAAGTCAGGGGGTTGTGATGACAATAGGACAAGGAAGATCTGAATGACAGAATAAATATAAAAGATACTGGAGGAAACTATCTGGATCATCAAAATCTAACAAACAAAAGGTTTTGTGTTGAAAACATTAAAGACGCTGGAAATTGTGACAGATGCACAATAAATCATGCAAACCACAGCAGTTGGGAAGAAACAGCAAAAAGAGAAGAACTTAAAACACGGGAAGACCTTTTTGTAAATTAATTTCTTTAGTTGGAGCTCTCTGGGACAAGAATGGCCTTTTTCCTCTGCATTTGCACAGTGCCTGGTGCTGGTCTGCAACTGGCCTCCTCGACATTTATTACAACACAAATAATAATAAAGACTGAGCAGACCATGCACTTTGTTCCTGCTGTTAATTGCCCCATTAAGGGAAAAACCAAGTAAGGGGCAAGAAGCCTGATTGGCCAGAGCTGCCCCGTCTGTGGGGACTGCAAGTGAAATAATTTTATAGAATCAAAAGCAGCTGCGTCCCTTGTCTTTGTCCAGTTCTCAGCAGAGCAGAGCTCACATCACACAATTCCTCCTGCAAATCCAGCAACTTGCATGACCAGCCTCAAAAGCAACTGAGCTTCCTTGCTGACTCTTAGGCTGCTTCCTCTCTAACAGGAGTGAAACAGTAAAATGGCAAACATGAGGAACATTTCCACGGTAGCTGTCCAGACCATAAATATCCTGCAAACAATGGACCCACTTCATTTTCCCCTGGGGTCAATCTAACATTTTTCATGGATGTTACATTCACTGCTTAAAGAAACAAAGCATATTAGTGTCAGGACAAATCCAGGATGCTGCTTAACATATACAGCAGTGTATGTACCAAAAAATTGTGTGTACCAAAAGTCCAGTGTACTGATCACCCACTCTTCTTTCTCAAAACACCTGAGTAAGATCCCACCATCCTAAACTGAGTTAAAACAGCCAAGACAATTAGTTCTACTGATGCCTGTGTACTTGTCCCAAATTCCTACAAAGAAATTTGGGTCCAAAGCAGGAAGGCCTGAAAAATCAGAGACGGCTCAAAACAGCACTTCTCCTGGGTTTTATTTTTCTCAAACCTTGGCTCAGCCAGCACATGTCAGGGACTATTATAATTATGCTCTTTATGTGCTGAAAAATTAATAAACAATTACTCACTTCAGGAAAAAAAAAAGAAAGCAGCCATTTCCTTGACAAATGCTGCAGAAAGCATCAACAATCTCTCTGAAATCTGGGTCCACAGCAGGGAATTAACACCAAGGGAAGAACGGCCACTGCTGCTACACGTTGGAACGACTGAAAACCCGAGGCTGTAACGTAGTTTTCTCAGGAGTCTACACCTGATCCAAAGGAGCTACAAAGCATTTTTATATCTTTGTATCAGAAAAAAAGTACATTCAGTCTTTAATGCTGCTTTGGCTCAAGTACAGGCCGGTCAATCGATTTCTATCAAGCCACAAAGTCCAAAATCTGGTGTTTGAAATGCACTAGTTCCAATCCCTCTAGGGCCAAAAAGGGCTTCTACAATGCCTTTGTGGCTGCAAAACCTCTGCTGTGGGAGGAAGTCAAGCTCACCTTCCCAGGAGCCATGAGAAAGTTAAAAAAATACTTTCCTGAAGAAATGAATGAGACAGCAAACATCTGGGACCTTGATAAATTCTCAGAGAAATTCTTTTACAGCCTACACTTTGACTAAAATCTGCCATTCAGTAAGTTCTTCCCTAAAACACTGGCAAGTACAATATTAATTTCCTTGAGAATCCATAGGGAACTCTGGCGCACTCGCACTGAAAGGCTTACAATATTCTTTAAAAAATTAAATAAGCTAAATAAATCCCACATATCCCTTTTTAAGCAGACCCACACTACACAGTCTTCTCCCCACCTTAAATCAATGGTAACCCAATTCCAATGCCTTACAGCTCTGTCTGAGAACTAGTGGGGAGATCAACGCTTTTTATCTTAAGGATTATGGATCACTCCCTGGGTGACTAACACACCCAGCAGCCCATTAGAACCACCACAAAGGGCAGCTGCTCCTCCTCCCACCCCTCTGACTTGAGAAAGCAGCTTATAAAACTTCACCCCTTCACGCTGCAGTTCTTCGCCTGCCTGCCTTGTTTCATACTCTAAACACACCAAGATTTATTAACCTTTACAGTAAAAACAAATAAAACGATGATGAAGTAAAAACACAGTGATGTAAGGGCTGCAGCTAGCACCGTTTATCTGTGGAAATCCAATTAGTGCTCAAGTGGCAGAGATACCTGGAAAAGTGCTCACAATCGAATCAAAAAAAGATACAAAAACATTAACCTGATGGCTAAAAACTCCACATTTAAACATTTAAAGTAATAAGGGTGCTTTTATTGAGTATTTTCTATATTTCATTAGGTCCCAAATTGACGAGGAACCCCAGAGATGCATGTCCTGGGCTTTTGGATCCTTAGACCAAATGCTTTATTTTGTTGGTGGTGTTGTAAAACACAAGAAGAAAGAGTGTTTCTTGCTAGAACAGCAAACTTATTTCTGCACTAGAAACTGCAGCAACAACCACACATGCAGGAAATGCTGGAAAGCCAATGAGGATATTCTTTGATCTGAGACATTCATTCTGTACTCACCATGATTGGAGCAGAAATGTTGTTTTAATTATTTCTGCACATAAGAATATCTGGATTTACCTCTACAGTTGTGCTTTACCAGAAACTCCTCTCTGAAACCACCGCCCCTTGGCTGGGAGAGGGAGCACACTGCTGAGATGGTTGCTGGAGAGACAAGGACCCACTGCACACCTTGATGGGCTGACAAAAGGATATGGGAACTGAATAAAGAGATTAGTCAAGCCCCCAGCAGCAGGGCCTCAGATTAGGGCTGGTTACAAGACTTACAGAAAAAGCACACTGCACAACGTCCCTGCTGTGTCCTCTGAATACTGTGACTGCTGCTTTCTGCCAGCATTAAATTCACTTAAATTTATTAAAAGAGGAATCAGGAGAGAGTCACTGTCAATGAACAGAAGAGCAAACTTCTGAGTAACAAGCTCTCTAAAAGCACAGAAAAGGAGACAATAATATTTCACAATTTTGGGAACATCTAATAGAATCTTCCCCACAGCTTTGCTTATGGCAGAACATTGCACTTGCCCCAGTACCCACTTCTGTGCACTGCTCTCAGGCTGTACAGAGGAGCTGAATACACATATCCAGAATAGACTGCATTAAATGCAAAATAAAATGCACTCAAATTCCATTCCAAGGTGAATTAACTGAGTTTTAAAAAGCAAACTGCCTTGAATTATACATAAAAATAGGTTTTATTTTGTATTTTTCCATCTCTTTTTATAAGTCCAAAGCGTCTTTATCACCTTTGCAGGGATATTTCATGACAGATCACTGCCAGGATTTTTACTTAATGCAAATTCTTAACTTTCTTTCTTTGTAATAGGAATCCACTGCTCAGAAATAAATTTAAGACTCAAGACTATCGTATGAACAATTTAGATTGCAGTGGGTACCAGAAAAATAGTAATTTCCTGATTTGCTGTTTCCCTGGGCTGCCACTCCAACTCAGATGTTCTGAAGAGACTGGCCATATTTGTGGTATTCCCTTTCTGCAGAAAATATTCATGAATTAGCTTTCACAAGCCACAGAGAGCAACTTGTCTTTAGGGAGAAATTTCTACATCTCTTTAACTTTCACGCTCGGTATGTAGCAAATTACAGAGAGGAATATGATACTGAGAATCTGAACCCTGAAATATAAAATGTTTAACATAAAAAAATTAAGGAAAAAATCCTATATCTAACAGAACCAACACAGCAACATTTAGATTCCCACCCTCTCCACCCCCTGAAACCAACAGGGATGAGAACGGGGTAAAAATCAGTGGTGAGAGACCTCCTGCTCTTGTCTGGAGTATAAAGAGTCCTGGTTTATTATTCTGTATTTGCATGTGGCAGCAAATGTGTAAATGTTTTAATAATACAAAAATCCCAATAGAGTGGAGGAGGAGGATATGAAAGAAAGAAATACAAGGACATTTACTTTCTTGAGAGTGAGATAGAAAGGAAAAGAGAGAAGGAAGATGACATGATAAGGGACAAAGCAAGCTTTTCTGGGGTGTATCTGGAAAAAGCTAAAAGAGAAATCATTAGGAAGCCCATAGTGCATCTACAGTGATACGGTGCGGATCAATTCATTTAACACTGCCCTGTACATTTACAGAAAAGTACTTTTGATATAATAAAGGCTCATAAACACACAGAAATTGGGTTAGACCTGTTTCAAATTCCTGCCAAACAATGGTTCAGAAAAATGAAGCTCTATTTTAATTAGCTCGACTCAAGAGTGATTTGATAACAGCAGATGCTGTCTGGATGCTTTCAGCTTGATGGGCTCCACATACATGAACTTAAGAGTGGCTTTGATGCAATTAGGTATCTCTCTCTCCTTTTACATGTGCTAAGCTGAACCAATGGCTTGTGTCTATTTAACATCTTGAACTACAGGAATATTGACACTCTTCACCATTCTTCTCCAAAAGAGAGGAGCTGAAGTGAAGAGGAGCAGCTTATTTGGGGCTTACCCCCAGTTCCAACATCTCGAGGACAGAGAGGAACAGGCACCAGTTCACTGCTCCCAATTGTAATATTAAGATCATGGCATTAGGTCTGTTTCTACCACAAACCACATTTCCTGGCACATCATGTTTGCAGGCTTGGTTATTCCCAGTCAAAAAACCTACCCTGTCAATTGCTGCTTCAACTAATGTCATTTTCTGTAAAAACAAGAGGGATTCAATAACAATTCCATACATCCCCTTCAGTCCTACATTCCCAGAAGATACTCCATAGACATGCTGTACCATTAGAGCAGCTTCCATGCAGTCATGGTAGTGCTCTCCCACCGACTGTCCACCGCTTCCTTTTAGAGACAACTTCTATTCCTGGAAATATTTGTGCATTGACATCTTAGAGGCCCCTTTGCCTTTCTGAAGGGATGCACCCACCCCACTCTGCAGCCAGAAAGCACAGGCATTTGCTAAAGGACACATGCAACATAGGAGCTGCTTTAATGCATCAGGGACAAGGCTAATAGGAGGTCTTGATTTGTTAATTATCTGTCAGTTTGTCACAGCTGGGCTGCAAGGAGTGGGTGAGGGGGAATCTTTCTGCTTGGTTCTTTCTCTAAATGCCGAATTAGGCTGTCAAAACCTTCATCCCACCACAGATGCTGTGAAAAGAAGAGCCAGACTATCCTTTTCTTCCTCCTTTCCCCAGCAGGATATGCTGCTTCAAATGTCCTACCCTCCCACCATGACTGCAGAAATGTATATTGCACATAGAAAATGACCTTCACACCGTCACACCATGCCCCGTTTAGTCAAGGGACATTAGCAGACCTGAGCAGGATAAATCAGAGAGGAAATCCCAGTGCCAGGGGAGCACACAGGAGGCATTTATTTCATAAGGAGCCCTAAAATTGCTACCTGCTTGAGTCAGCAATTTCCAAGCAGGGTTTTGGAAGGCAGAAGGCCTGGCCCCTGTGAGAGCAGACAGATAGATATACACAGAGTCACAGAGATAAAAAGGTGGAGTAGTGTCAAGATTTCCTTTCTTCTTACATCTCTGCCCCACGTAATCCTCTAAGTAGGGGGAAAAGTTCAGGCTGTGAAATGGGATAATGTATGGAATACCCCCATGGAGACAAAACTAGAACAGCAGAAAGCAGGCTGTGATACAGCAGCAGAATTTACCATAAATGCTTATACCTCCTAAATCCAGCTAAACACGGCTGTTAAGCTGTGAGAGCCCAGGGAGATCCCCACCCACTCCCCTGCTTTCCCTGCAGGCCACGTCCAGAGCATCCCATCACTCGAGTCCTTTCCTCAGCAGGATTATGAAAAATCCCCCGCAGGAGCTTCCCACATCCAAGAGCCACACCCCTTCCTACCACCAGCGACGCTGCGCCCTTCCAGGTGTGGGAGGCTTGAGGTTTCTTCCCCGCACACAGGGGCACTGCCTGCTCGAGGTGGGAAAACAGAGGGCATTCACTTCTGCCTTTGTGCAGGTGATCAGAGCCATAAACTCACCAGAACTGGACAAAATGGACATGAACATTCCTCTGGCCATTTTGGCAGTTCAGAAAAGGTGTCTGAAGTTGACATTTGTATATTTTACACTTAGGACAGCCTAGGAGCACATAGGTATGGCCAGCTCACAAGTCAAATTTGCAGAGCAGTTTTCTTCTGTGTATCATCTTCTCCTATAGTTGGAAAAACTGGGGCTTTTCATCTTTTGATCTAAAATCCTTAGAACTAACATTTCATTTTCTAGTGTGATCCACTCATCACTATACAGCACACCAGCTGAAAGGAGAGAAGAAGACCTGCAGCTTCCTTTACTGATTATTTAGTCCTGAGTACTAAAACTAATGATACATTTTGCACAGACAGTCCTACCTTCCCCAGATGGGGTCTACTGAGAAATCCACTGGGGACAAAATAGCTGTCTCTGTTTCATCACATGAAGTTAATAGATCCATTTCAGGCAATATTTCCAGAACTCAAACGCAGAAAATAAAATTTGCTAAAGCACTGCTTCTCAAAGTTTATGCAAGCTTGACTCTCTTTTTCTCTCATTTATTGTGGTGGCTCATCCCACATTCCTCAGCTGAGATGGCATCAAGTTCCTTCAGGAAAATAAGAGTTACTGAAGTAAATGCTACCTCTTCAAACTAGGAGGAACAGAGCCCCAAAAAGCAATTACAAGTAGAAAGCTGTTTACTGGTGAGTGACTTTGTGACTTCCTTTGAAGCCTTTGCATCCCTTTGGAGTTCTAAGCTAAGTCTGAGAAATTCTGCTTTAAGGAACTTAACTATAAAGAGGCATAGCACTGGTGATGACAATGTGATGACACAGCGTTGCTCCCCACCCTACACCTACATAAGAGCTCAGGAGCAATTTCCCAGCAGGTCCTGGTGGCATCAGCCCCTCTGCCCCACAGTGATCCAGGCTCTTGGCTGCTGGGATAATGCTGAAGATAACAACCCCACAGCATCGATAATACAACCAATGCAGCAGTCAGCATTAATTATCCCAAACTACTGTGGGGCAAGGCCTGTGTCTCCTAAAACATCTGTCTCTCAATCTTCTGGTCTTTAATAAAATCACCCTCCCAGCCATAGGGTGTAACTAGAATTGTACATACACATGTGCATGCAAAAACATAAATGCATAATGAGAGATTCAGGTCCTCATTAAAAAATGGAATAAATAAGAATTCACCAAGGAATTCTGCCTGAGTCTGATTTCCAGATCTGGTTTTGCTGCATTCTTGCCCACAGCCTGAAGAGCTCTGGGTGCCTCCCTATCCCTCTCCAGCTGCACCATCCTCTTCAAATTCAGACTTCTTGCACCTATAATTACTAGGTGCTCTGTGCCAGGCTCCTTTAATTAACCAACCCAACTCTTCTCCCTTTGGGATCAGACTAAGCTCTTTTTTATTAGATCCATCATTAGCTCCATCAGTATCTAGGCCTATGCACGATACCTTATACCACTCCACGAGTGGGGCTGTAGGGTGCAAATGACCTCCAAAGCACCTGCCTGCAGGAGAGGCGAGAAAAGTAAGGCTATGAACCCAGGAAAAGTGGCAAAAGGAGTGGATATAACACCTTCCAAATTTAAGTACATCAGCAAAAACAACACAGTCCAAAATCTTGAGGAAACTGCATTGTGTGAGGGGACCTTGGTGTTAGGTGCTACCGCAGTGCTGAAGGTGGTTCAATCCAAAGAGCGGAGGAGCAAGGACAGAATAAATCCCCTTATGTGTCATTAAACTGGAGCCAACCTTGTGATTTTCAGGGCTTCAAGAAAGAGCCAAGCATTCCTGGAGAGCAGTACTTCCCCAAGCCTCACTCTCTCCAACTGTCAGTCTTATCAACTTTCATTCTCTGAAGCTGTTTCATCTAATTTCTAGACAAACTGCAGAAAAAAACAAAATGTCAAAGTGCACCCTGGCCTTTTGTGGACCCTGAGATGTCCTGTAATAAAGTGTTCATGCATGTGGTGGGGAGAGGACAGGAGGTGGAAAGCAGGAGAGCTGTAGTGCCCTGGGATTTCGTGGGACAGGTGGTCACTGGAGTTGCACAGCCTGACTTCCCCAGAGAGTTTTCTCAAGGAGAAGCCAGCCATCGATCTTGGGACACACAACTTCCAGGGCCGTTCCTTATCTCAGAACAGCTTCTGCCACGAATTCCTGAATGCGCTTTAATGTTTAAATTATTAAATGCATTAATGTATTTACATTATTCAAGTCGTATGTGCATTTTTCTAAGATAATTTATGTATAAGAGCTTGAATGTCCATGACTGTTAATGTCTACAACCCTTCCTGTTCATTATTGATTCTGGAAGGAAAAAAAAAAAGGCAGTGTTTTAATGCCTTATTTTTAATGTATTAAGAGTCTGAATAAGTGCATTCTCTTTTTTCTTTTGTAATTTCATAATTTAAGTAGTGCATTTATTAAACTGACACAGTATGAATTGTGGTGAAGTCTGGCACAGGTCCATGCTGCCAACGCAGCCCAACCGACCATCACGCTACTCTGCAAATCAAGCACAAGCTCAGCTCCTCTTACTCCAGCTTCTACTCCCTGCCTGAAATCAGAAGGGACACAGACTATAAAGTCTTTTTAAAACACATTTTCTTTGCTATTTACATGGCTTTTCTCTGTCATCTCCATTTTAAGTTAGTAATTTTTTTATGCTATTGATGAACCGTTTGAATGCAAACCTGATTTTTCAATGAGTTTCGACACACATACTACAGCTTTAAAATGTCTACAGTACCTTTTAATCCCTGTAGTTCCCAAGCTCTTAAGAAATCTAAACCAAATATAATTTTGCTGTTTCTACACCACAGTTGTCACATCATAAATCCAAAAATTTGCTCACAGGTTAACGTTCACAGGCAAATTACATGAAGAAATCAGGTCATCTCCACTGCTGAACCACAGTCACTTCCAGAGCAGAATGCAGAGCTATTCAGCAGTAGCTACCCATCCTGTGTGGCATTTTGGGACACGAATACTATAGCAGGCAACAGAAACTGCCAAGAAAAAAGTCAGCTAACACACAACAGAGCCACCTCCGCTCATTCCACCCACACTTAAATGGTGTGTATGGACATGCACTTTATATATAAATTATGTGTAAATGCCTTGCATGTTTATAGCCAAAAATACTACTTCCAAAGTCCAGTTTTTACTGCCACACAAATTCACTGCCAGCTGAGCCTACACAGAGCAACAGTGACACCCGATGGCTTTCAGCTTAACCTTGGGACACAATTCCCTGGGAGGAGAATCCAGGGGCTCCATTCCCTCCCTCGACGTGGTGGCCCCAACTCCAATCACCTATCAGAGCAACTCATCAAGGAGCTGAGCTGCAGAGAGATAAAACTTGCTGTACGTAGGCACTGTATGTAATTAAGAGTGTGCATAAGTTTCACAGTACATTCTGCATAATTACAGCCCTGCCTGGCACCGCTGCCAGTGCGAGCATGAACACACACGCACACACATAATGTATGCACAATATTGTGCATATGGACTTGGGAAAAGACAGGGAACAGTGAAAGTTGCTGGCTGTTGTTTTAAGAGCTGACTCTGCCATTTCTAAGGTTAAGTTTGTGTTTTTTTTGCTACTCATTACCATTCTTTAACTGTTACAATTTATATCAGCATATAATGTTAAATAATTACAGGGAGCGGAGCTCACTCTAGCGAGGATATAAATGCGCTGTGGGATTCTACAGATTTAAACAAATAACACTCACAGCAGGGGGTGAGCAGATGAATTAGCATTAATATCCTGCCTGGGAGATCCCAGTGCAGTGTTATGGCTTAAATACAGATCTTTTCTGTAACAGTCAATATGACAGCTACTACCAATAGAGCCCAGCACATCCACCAGTCAATATACAACTGCAGCTGAAAGAATGCCCTCGTAACAATCCATACAGCAGCCAGTTAAAATAAATAACTTCCCTTTAACAGTCTATATCACAGCCAACTGCATTAAAACCTTCCCTTTTAAGGTCTATACAATAGTCAGCTAAATGGAAAAATTGGCATCCTTCTTGGCAGCTTCAGAGGGAAGTCAGGCACCGAATGGGTGAGACTGAACTCTCCTCTCATCTCTTGGGGACGAAGGGCATCCCTCTGGACCACGGGGGGGGGAATCCTGCTCTGCTGCCATAGCTGTTTGCAGTGAGAGGTCATTTCAAGCCTCCAAAACCTCCACCTCATTACCCTTCACAAGCAAGCACATTTACTTTAAAATAACAAAGACCAAAACCTATTTCTTTCCTGACAGGAATAAGGAATCAGACCACAGCTGGCCAGCAGTAGCCAGCACAGGGATGACTATTTCCTAGAGTAAAGGCAATGTGCTTTTCCTTGGACTTTTACCACTAGAGAGATGTCCCATCTCAGCCTAAAAGGAGAACCTAAAACTCTCTGTTTTAAATCAGCAGCTGCTTTTTCACTCTCTAACAAGAAGCAACAGGCTGAGGTAGGATGAGATCTGCCTCCCTTGGACTAGAGCACAGCCCTTCATTGTGCAACAACAATTGCAACAGACCATAATATAAATCATGACAGACATGGTTACAAAGCACCCAAATCTGAGAACTGAACTGGAGGAAAACCCAAGGCCATTCCAAACTCTCTCACAAGGCCACTTTTACACTTAGGGTCAAATCCTGCTCTCAAATGGATAGATTTTATCCTGGTACCCCTCTGCTGGGAGGGAGTGGCTGGAAATTGGCACTTCAAATTAACTGCACTGCAAAACAAACCTGTAGAACTTCAGCAAAGTACAACCATACTACTTGAGGCAAATTAAGAATAAAACACAAAAAAAAAAAAATAGTCATAAAGCACTGAGCTTAGAGTTTACAAACTGCTGTACAAGCAGTAATAAATCTCTAGAAAATTAAATGTAGCTATTTTCGTATTTTCCATTCACCTATGAGATTTTATCGATAGAGAACCTTGCCACTAAAATACTACATTTGCTACCTTCCTTTAAATGAAAGGAGATAGATGGCAATTTTGTTGGAAATAGAAATGATAAAGCAGGAATTCCATTTATGTTTTAGAACTCCGCAAATTCAAAACATTTAACTGCTTCCTTTTTAAGAAACCTGTCCTTTTGGGTATATATTAGAAATCATAAACATAAACCAGGAGCCTACAATCCCACCAGATGTTTCGCACCTGGAGCCTTTTCAAGTAATTGATTAAGAAAGTAATTTTTTTTCAGGTTCCAGGAAAAAATTGTATCTAAAATCTTTCATATTTTCAATGCCATAATTCTATTCTACTTCAGATTTGAAGACTGCAGCAACAAACTCATTCCAGCTTATAGCCTCCCAAATTAAAAATAAATACACACCACCCTTACTCCAGAAGTCATGGTTTGAAGCTTTGACCATATTTTGCAAAATGACAGTTATTAAAAACAACAAACATGCATCACTGTGAGTCATCTGGTTTCCAACTTCTGAGTCAAAAGGGGCTGATTCCACACAAACTGAAACCTGGCTCTCCGAGGACTCGCATGTTTAACGATTTGTATCTCTGCACCACAGCTTCAGAACAGGATGTGGAAGAAAAGAATGAAAAGGAGGGAGAAAGGGGAGGGGAGGAGAAGAGAAAAAACACTTTTTACTGGTCCCAGTGTCACTGCAAATAAAGACCACGTCAAGATTTAAACCATAATAATGGAAAGGCTATAAGGTCCCTGCTATAATGTTTCCTGTGATATTCCCTTTCATAAATGTTCTCTTTATGCTGCATGCTTGGCAGTAATACATGTAACGTTTGTAAACCAGCCCCGCTGGGGAAGCTGCAGCACATGAAGCCTCACAGAACACACAGCAGAAGCCAGGCAGCTCATTTACCAGTTCCCCAACTTTCCTTAGCTCACCCACCATCTTCAGGAGAATGCAACAAACCTGAGGAGACAAGTCATCTAAAGCAACCTCCAAATATGTTTAGCTGGAAACAAATCTGTGTGTGCCAAAGCATGGACATGCAGCTGCCTCCTCCTCCAATGCAACACCTTTGTGAGTTCCCAGCTCCTGCAGGTTCAAGCAAGAACCCCGAGCCCATTTGGAGCTTTGCCAAAGGATCGGGGGCACCCTGAGCTTCCTCTTGGCTCACACAGTGAAGGACCATTCCCTGCAGGGAGCTCAGCTCTGCCTTCCCAGAAGGAATGGCCTTCAGCAGCCCGAGGCACCTGCATGCCTGGTGGGGAGTCAGGAAAACAGCACCACCTCCACAAGAATTTGGACTGGAATCCCATGGGGCACCAGCACTGAATTTCCCAAGGGACCTGACACCACTGCTTTGAGGCCTACTGGGTGTTTGGCAGCTGACCATTAGACTGGAAACTGAGTCCATCTTTATGGAACTCAGTCGAGAAAGGCATTTTCAAAAATCCGGTGTTGCGGGGCTGGGGGTAGGCTCATCCCAGTCTTGTCTGTAATTCTCAATCACTGCACAGAAAGTATTTATATCCTGTTGGCAGCATGTGCAACCAATGCGACTCCCTGTGTCAGAGCTGTCAATTATGGGCTTGACTTATGAGGAAAGATTAAATGAGCTAAATATGTAGAGCTTGGCTAAGAGACCAGGATGGGGGTGGGGGGAAGGAGAAATGATGTGATAACTGTCTGCAAACATCTGAAGGGTGCAGATGCTTAAGGAGGAAAGGAAACACTTAGGATCACACACAAAACAAACAGGAGAAGCAAGCTGGAAGACACAGGAAATTCTCACTGTATAGCTGGGAATCTCCATCCCAGCAAGATGTCCTCTGCTGTTGAACTGTGTCCCAAGGAATACCATCATTCAGGCCATTCAGGTGCTTGACAAATCACCAGAACACTGACAGCAGAGGAGAATTCTGCTCGAACCAGAAGATGAAACAGGTAATGTAAAGAAGTGGCACATATTGTGAGTGCCCTCTCTTGCTTCTCTCTAGCTGTAAAACCATTTTACTAAAAAGCCATGCATATTTTCTTTGTTATTTTTCCAGAATGACACTTGTCAAAGTGTGTTACAGAGTCACAGCTGGGAAGAGGACACGGTTTGTACAATGTAACGGAGATAAGTTCTATGTAAATATGCACACAAAACAAAAACAAATAAAAAAATCCCAAAAATTATTAGGCTGTTTGGAAGGATTTGCAATGTAAGTGTCCCATAGAAAAATACAAGAAATATGAAAAGCAGTGAAAATTCCTTCTAAAGTAAGTTGGTCAGGGGCTCCAAATCCAAGATTTATACCAACTCTCATCTTCCTAGTTTGGCAAATCTTGGTTCTGAGGGTGCTGGCATCAGAAGAATCTGAAGAATGTATTCCTGTGTATCAAGATTAGAGAAAGTTATTTCAGGTTCTTGAATATTCTGCCTTTTGTGCCCCTGCTACCTCACTTTTAATGTGATGAACAAATCTGAGGCACAACAAAGACGCCACAGACATTGCAAATGTTTTAGAATGATCTCCCAGGTAAAAGTAGGAGAGAAAGGCCAAGAAGGAAAGCAAGAAATGAGGGAAGTTATCCCACGTAGGCAGTTACAATCTTATATACATCACAGCCTGACTCTTTTTGATTGCAGTAGCAATGACTCAGGCAGTGTCTGGGCAAAAGGAGTCCAACTCTCCACTGGTGTTAGAGGCAGGAGAGGAATTAACAATCTCTAGCATTTTTCAAGGTAGGAATCTAATACTGGGGAGTCAAGAGGCACTCCAAAGAATAAGTTCCTACACAAAGTTATTTCAAAAAGCTCAAAGGGCAGTCAGCCACTCTGGTGAGGTTCTTGAGTTGGTCCCTCCTCTGCCAAGCACAGAGAAGTGTGGGCAGTTGCTGCCCTCTAGAAGCTGCTCTGCACATAGCAAACCCCCACATCTGGAGCAGGAACGATGCCTTTATCCCACCTTGATCCCATAACCATTAGCAGTGCAGGTCCCTCTCTGCTGTGCCCATTCCAACAGCTGGGGTGCACACAGCAAAGTGCTCCCAATCCTCCTGCCAGCTGAGCAAGGCAGGACATGAGCTGTAAAATACTGTTTGTAGGTGTAGTACCTTCAGACCCTGAAAACACCACATTAATATATTTGTCTGAATCAACAGAGTAAAAGGAATCGACAGATTAAGCGAGTGCACTTTGCATGAATGACAAAAGAAGTCAATAAACACCCAGAAGAAAGAGAGAAAAACAGGCAAAACCCAATAATCTTGAACTTATCAGAAGGTCAAACACCAGAGAGCTCTGCTTAGAAAATCACAGTGCTCTCTTTGCAGCAAACCAAAGGATATTGTGCATGGCAGTCACACACCTCTGGCTCCCTGTTTGTGGCCCAATAAACCCAAAATCTGCACAGGAATTGCCCTCCACAGCCTGGTGGAATTACTGGCCAGCCCTGGGATGCCACAGCAGCACCTGCAGGACCTCCCCAAACCAACTGCAGCATCATCACACACAAGGTTCCTGCCCGGGCGGGAGGTCTGGAGCTGAGGCCTCTCTCCCTCTCCTGCTGACAGTGGTAAATTACCCTGACTAATGTTTCCCTGGGGGCTGTAAGTTAGTTGCCTACTGACTCTGGCTGTCTGGAAATCCCCTCTGGATAGATTTACTTCTAGAGAATCATTCCACGTAAGCCACCACTAGGAACTAACCCATTGTGGCAGACGGAAAATTTGTACAGTAAACAGGTATAAATCTTATCTTAAACAATAAAGGGTGGGAAAATGGAAAACAGAAGTGTGATAGGGAGTGTCCCTCCAGCACACTCCAGTCCCTCACATCATTTCTGGGAAAAAAAACTTATTCTTAAAAAAAACTAACCAAACAAAAACCACCATAACTTTCTACAACTCTAGATTAAGACCTTTGAAATGTAAAAGGAAGGATAAGGATATTACAAGGTATCCCTTGCTAAAGAATGCGCTCCAGAAAACAAAGTATGTGTTTTTCAGTGAAAATACCATTCTTGATTTCATTTCAAACAACGATTTCACGCAAAGAACTTAAATAATTTCTCACGTATCTCATTTTCTATAGAGTTTGACAGGGCAGAAAGAGCATCTACTCCTTCATAAGAAGAGGGGTGTGGATGCTCAGTTTGCCCAATGGTTTGTTTATAAAAAAGCAGACTCTGAGTACTCCTAACCAACATGAACCTTGACAAACTCTCTAATCTTGTGACACAAATCTATAGCCTCTTCTCATTCCCACTCATGGTTTTGTTCAAATGGTAAAGACAACAATAACTGTTAGTATCAGTCTCCATCAACTTGTAATTACACCAGTTAGAGCTAAAAGTAAAACCTCGATTGCAAAGCTCCTTTCTCAGAAACCTAAATGAAATTTTCTGTACTCGCACTCTACTTGAGAGGAAGCACAACAGAACAGATAAGGCATAAAATGAGACAACAAACCAGAAAGGATTTAAAATTTCCACTATCTGTCACTCACTGCAGTGTACCCTGTGATGTTTGCACAAAAAGGGGAATTAAAAGTGTTCTGGCCATTACCCTGACCCTTAAATATTTGAAAATCAATTTAACAAAGGGTGGGGAAAAGCCACGAGGTCTCCAGCACATTCCAACAAACTACACTAATTGCTATAGAGGCAGCAGTAATTCTTGTTAACTTGTACCTTTCGACAGCCTGTAAAAAAAAGGAATAAAATGTCCACAGTTCAGTGCAAACTGCTCTCATCTGCAGTAAGAAATAGAAAGAAACAGAACATGCTAGAAATAAAAGAAGAAAAATTAAATAATCTGCAAAAGAATCCTGATCCAGGGATTTTGTAACTTAGTGAGAAACCAGGAGAGTGTTTTACATATACAACCAGTACTTCATATTTACAACTATTACTTCTTCCAGATCCCAAGCAGCAGCTAGGGACTGAGTATGTTTTGTAACAGAAAAAAACCCCAAACAAGCAACCAGCATACTGAAAGACCTCACTGACAGCTCTCCTTCCTTAGCTTCTCCCTGCAGCTCAGGTTCTTGTTGGAGGCTCTTACAGGCACAGCCTTCAGAGCTGTAATTTAGGCTTCAGCAGATTGGGCAGAAAGCAAAGGCCAACAGCAAAAATATTTAAGCTCTTGAAAATACCACAAAAGCAGTACAGGGTGGTTAAAAAGCTACAAGATTCTACTAGAGAGCAACAGAACAAGTTAAACAGATGATTTAGATACATTCTGGAGAGATATTAGACCAAGGAAACACAGATTCCTGATGTAAAAGGGATTTTCTACTGGTTTAACCTCACTGAAACTGAGTCCTATGTAGTTACATCCTTTGCACACCCCAGGACTTTGCTCTGAGTGGCTGTAAAAAGACAAACCTATTCCAATTCCACAAGTGTTCAGAGGCTTATCAGAGGTGGCTGCTCCCAGCAGCAGGGGATGCAGCAGTGCTCACTGATAAGCTGGACTCAAGGAGAAGCTGATCCCGCGCTGACGGTGACAAACGTGGCTGTAAACAGCAGCAGAGCGAGATGCTGACACTCTGGGAACACAAGGTTACACTTCCCACTCTGCAGCTACACGGCAGATTTTAATGGGCCACGACCGACAGGCAGGGAAATGAGAGCCCGCTCTGCTGCAGGAGTTATGGCTGTCCCCAGCCCTCCCACTCTGCCACTGCCACTGCTCTAACACACTGACCTCCTATTAGGGAGTATTTTCCAGTTGGGACACTTTATTGTAAGGACACTGGATAACTCAAGGCATTAATGGCATGGACGTGGAGTCTATTATCTCCAGTTTGGTGGCTCAAAACATCAAAAGGGGGGTGGGAGAAAGAGCAGTTTGGATTGTGATATGAGTTTGTAGGGCTGCATTCTGAAGGCTTCAGTAAGGCCATAAACCTTTGCAAGGTGTCCTGGAAGACCCAAATGCAGGACACAATATGATGTGTCAGACCGGGTCTGCTACCGGATCTTGCAGAATGCTGAAGTCCTCATGCAAACAACTAGGAATCCTGGCTTCCCCTGGGTTCCTATTGAAAGCAGCAGGCTGTAGGCAGAGGTACAGGGTAGGCAGAAGACAGTGCACAGGGCAAGGTGCTGTATTTAGCACCTCTGCAGGATACAATGTCCATTAGAATCACAAATCCAATACAAAACTAGCCTGAGTCTGTATCAACTTCTGCTGATACAATGCAAAGTGGTTTAATTCTATTGTTTTCTCACTCTTGTGTGCTGATTTTTTCCAAACAGGTCTGTCCTCTGAAGCACTAAGCACTCACCAATAAAGTCAAAAAGGGTGAGGGGGTGCAGAGCAGAATTTGCTCATGAGACTCTTTCCTCCCTCCTCTGGACTCTCCAACTGCTTACCACCAAATGTGAAGTCCAGGATGATACCCCCGAGCACAAGCTCCCCACAGAGCTGCTGCTGGATTCGTGCCAGGCTTCTCTGGGGTTTCCGTAAACACTTTTATGACACGGCACCATGTGCCTCCCAGCCTGCTTTATGGGCCAGGATCTCCTGCATGTGTGGAAGGCAGCGTGCATGATCCTGGCCACAGGGAAGCCACAGCAGGATGGTGGAAGTCAGGTCATCTGGCTCACAGACCTGAACTGCTCATTTAATAAGGCGTCTACAGAGGAGCAGATGGAAGCAATAATGACTCCAAAACAAATGTGACAAAGACCGTAAGAGTTTATTATTTTTCAAAAGTTAATGAAAAATAAGAAGGAAACCTCCACCTTTCAGAGGGCTCTAATTAGCTCACATGCTAGACTCACCATCGTGAGAGGAAAGTTTATGTTGGAGTTCTTTAAGTGTATAAATAATTTTATGTAGTAAGAATATCCACCCAAACAGAAATATACACAACTGCTATGGGTTTCCAGTGAGCAATTCTGCAGTCACATACACAGTAAGAAATTAATCATATCTAAGGTAATGTTAGAATCTGCCTTGAGAAAGAAAAAGCTGTTGACCAGCACAGGCTGTAATGATCTGCTGCCTGCCCTGACCTTTCTAAGGGAGGGACAATCAGCTCCTTCAAAAACAAACCACTAAATCCACCACAAAGCACATTCTGCTTCAATAACAACTTCAGGTAATCTCATGTACAGATGTCCATGCAATTAAGAGATGGTACAATATCACTAGAAAGAGAGACTGCCACTGCAACAGATTTCACACACAGCCCTTTCATGAGATGCATTATACTGACTTCTCCCAGTTCACAGTCTTTACTCACATCTCTCTTTTTAAAAAATCATCTCCTGGGTTCTCTAGGTCAGAAACAACTTGGTAAACTTGTTTTCTTGGTAAAAACACTTTGATGTGGCCAGTGCCACAAGTACTTGAGTCTTCTCCCTGCAAACAGCTATGATCAACAAATGAAAGCCACAGAAGAAACTCGGAGATTTGTATATTTAGGACAAAAGCACTGGCTAAGAATTTTGTCAAGGTTTTGGCTGACTTATAGCCGGGTGAAGAGGAAGGAAGGAAAAAAAAGCCAAGGCTTTAAAAAACCATATAGCTCCAGGAGCAGAGGCTCACTTCCCACTCTGCATCACCATAAAAGTGCAAACAAAACAGGGTTCTCTTAGTTATCCTCATACACAAAAAATCCCAGGGCCCTTTCCAAAATGCTTCTAGAGTAAAAACATTGGATTACATGCAATGCCAGCTGACAAACATTTCTAAGCTCACTCTGAGTGCCTCTGAATATAAAGACAGCTTGAATGAGGTCTCTGAGCAGCAGAGGGGTTTTTGTATGGGTACCACACTACAAATCCGCTGCACAGGGCTTTCTTCAGACTTTTCCTAAAGAGGCTCTGAACAAGAGTGCACACTCGGGACAGGCCATGGCCCAGGTGACCCAGGTCTGACCCCAGGCTTGTGGCCACAGGTCAGGATTCAGAGGTGTGAACAGCATGGCCAGCTGCAGCACTTTATACCTTTTTCACAAAACACCAGCTCCCCAGAAAAAGCACAACAAAGGCTGAAAGATGATGCGGCAAAGAGAACAACTCCTGTGCTATCAATAAGAAATTCTCTGCAGCTTCTGGAGGAACTTACCAGCGGCTCCCGAGACACGGCGTTCTCCGGCGCAGGGCAGGAGCCAGCCTGTGAAGCAGAGAAAGAGTGAGGTCACATTGCCACCCGATGGACATCGTTAGAAACACCCATCTCAAAGGCTCCTGTGAGCAGCATTTAGGCAGGCACATTTGTCTGTGCCATCAGCAGCAGTTCTGCAGAGGACTGAAGACAAAAAGGGCAGAACCACAGAAAAAAGTATTAATTCCCCATTTAAAACAAGGCAATTAACAGAATCTGCAGAACTGATTTTAGGGATTCAGCACTGAGAGCCAGCAAGACTCCTGAGAGACGGCATGAGGGAAGCAGCCACCTGAACACAAAATTTGAAATACTTTTCCCATTTCCAGGATCCAGTAATGCACCCTTTGTTTTCTGAAACATTCCTCTAAAGATTTCTAATTTACCTGATCCTCACAAACTGTCAGCAGTACCAGGACCATCCTTGTTTCCCACACATAATTAAGAGATGAGGTTTTGTCCTCCCAATTCTAGTCCTCATTTTTATGCATATACCTCACCTTCAAAGTATCTCAGGATTTATTTTTCCCATTGGCAAAATACACAAACAATATAGATAATTATTTACCACAAGAGGGTGCCAGAAACTCAAATATACTGCAACTCATCTCCTTCCAGACAAGGATCATCACCAGGGCCCAGCCAGACCTCACAGGTGGGCAGGGATTCTCTGGGTGGGAGGAAGGAAGGAAGGAGCCACCACTGAACTCATATCCTTGGGAAATTCCCAGAGCATTCTAAGAACTAGAGCTCCTATGTTCTGCACCAGTATTTATGGGCTGTCACTCCACACAATATTTGGCCAACCTGGGAAACTGCTTGAAGAAGAAATCGAAATGAAGCTTGGGTTACAGAGAAAACATGTCATAATTACACTGACAGAAAGAGTCTTGATCCTGAAGACAAATGCTCACCAATTTTGCCATGTGCTGCAGCCCTGATGGCACCTAAATGATGAGCTGGATCATTTATGGTACTCTGAGTCCACTGTCCAAAGCTGCCACCATTTTAAATGAGACTTGTATTTCCCTTCCAGCCAGATTTCCCTCTACCAGGCAAAGGAATCAGTCTTGTAAGGCAAGGAACTGTCACCCTCTCGGGCATGTCAGCAATGGCTGTCCAATAGTCTGTGCTCAATGAAAATGAGGAACATCACCATCTAGAGACCATTCACCTTCAACTTTAAACCATCCTTTAAGGCATGAATCAGAAGCTCACCAGCCAAGAGCTACAGGCAAGTGGGGAGACAAATTCACGAGTATATTGACTAAGAGTGCAACTTGGGGATCAAGTCTCTGGAGCAAGAAATCAGGAATCTTTCAACATCTTTGAAATTTGCTTTAACTACTTGATTACAAAAGAACACATAGAGCTAGATGTTAGATTCAACAACAGTACTGCCAATTAACATCGAAGAATTTCCATTTTTCTCACACTATTGGGATTTATGGTTAACTGGGATGCCAGAGGACTGATTTCCTGCCAGGTTCCACCAAGAAGAGTCACCAAACATACTGCCAAAGTATTCAGCATTAAAGAAACACAGATAGCCAAGACAAATCTGAAATTGGTTATCCTATTCACAAGCTACACCATCATCTTGCTCTTCTTTCTTTTACTATAAAAATCAGTAACAGAGAGACAGGATCCTTTGATTATTTTTTGTAGAGACACTGTTAAAGGCTCAAGGAACATGATTTCTAAAAAAAAAAAAAGTATTTTAAAATCTCTGGTAGAAATATTTATTGCCTTTAGAACATAATTCTATCTACGTAAATGATTTCATTTGAGCTGCAGTACTCCCCTCTCCCCACAATGCTTGAGGCAATCTATTAATTCATGAGAATGAGAAAATTAAACTAAGAAAAACAGATAATAAGCCATAAGACATCTGACACTCCCTTTTCAGCATCTAAATTAACTTGATCTGTAATAGAAAACATGATGGGGCCCAAACATAAACATGTTAAGTGAGGCAGTGCCACTACTCACAGCCTCATGTGGAAAGCTTGGCAATAAATAAACAAACATCACCAGTGGCAGAAAGCAAATATTTTATTAAATTCTCTAAACGTTTAGAGTGCAATGGGGACAACTTTCTACAAGCATTGATGACAGTGTCAAAACTGCAGTGGTTGTGTAAGAGGAGCAGTGTTTACATTCTGTGAGACTTGTAAAGATATTTTCATTGGTTTGTTCAATTCCAAAACTGTCCTCCTGAAAGTCACCCACTGTACTATACATCCTTCACTAACACCCCTTTTTCCAGGCAAAGCCATAAGACTCTCTCCAGTTCCATCCAAGCCCCCAGAATCCCAAAGCACTGAACATTTCATAGCTCTGGGTGAGGAATCTGTACCAGTGTGAGACCCCTGGGAGACAGTGAATAGAGTTACAGAATCACAGAACGGTTTGGGTCAAAGGGATCTTAAAGATCATCTCATTCCAACCCCCTGCCATGGGCTGCAACACCTTCTACAAGACGGGGACAGCTGTCCCCAGCAGGCAGCACCAGGCTGGGGCAGCAGGAGCAGCCCCTGTGCCCCCTGACCAGCACACGAGAGAAAGAGGAGGCTCCTGAGGGGCAGAGCAGGTCCTGGGGGCTGAGTGTCAAGCACTGCCCAGCAGCTGGGCTGGGGACCCCTGACCAAGGCACTGCCCAGCAGCTGGGCTGGGGACCCCTGACCAGGGCACTGCCCAGCAGCTGGGCTGGGGACCCCTGACCAGGGCACTGCCCAGCAGCTGGGCTGGGGACCCCTGACCAGGGCACTGCCCAGCAGCTGGGCTGGAGGCTCCTCACACACCTGAAGCAGGGCAGATGCCAAAACGTATGGATGCCTGAGCATCCAGCACTGCTACACGCAGTGGGACAGAATCTGATTCTTCATCCTTACCTTTAAAACACAGAGGGTTCTCCGGCTACATTTATGAGACCCATTAAAAAGAAAGACTTTTCCATTTCCAAACATTGAAACTTGTCTTGAGATAAAGCAACACTAAATAAATGGAGGGGTTTAAGGGTGGCAAAATACAATATCCAGACTTAAAGGAACCCAAATGTTTTTTAGGCAACATTTGCCAATTACCCAGATTTCTTTCCCAGAAACTGCCAGCCTAGTGGCTGCCCAGGTGCTTTATGGAGCAGTCACAGATTGTTTCAGATTTCCTCATTCTGAAGCATTCACCTGAAGTGTGAGGGATGCACTGCAACACCTGAATCTCAGACTGAGGCTGACAAAAACACCTGGGTGATGCAAAGCTGCCCTGCCTCCTGTGAGTTTGGTAACTTGGCCTTTCACAACCCAGATCTGTGCTGGCTAGCCAAGAGTACCCATTTTACGTAGTTTATTTCTATTTCAGTGTAGTTCAACAATCTTCCCTACAAATGCAGCCTCCTCAGTCCAAAATAAAGAGATGAACACAGAGGTTCATGGTGATTTAACCAAATTGGACAGATTTGAGTGACTGCACATAACAATGTGTTGCCAGCAGACTGCTCTGGTTTCTCCCCAGCTGCTCACCCCAGATCTTTCCCCTCCTGCTGCTGCAGTGGGACCCCGAGGGCACAGAGAGGACTTTCCAAATCCCACTGGCACCACACACTCAGGAACCTGTCTGGGGGAGTGGAGAGATGAGAGAGCTCCAGGAGGGCATTGAATTTGAGCTTGCAGTGAAAGACAAGGGACTGCAGATCATGACCAAGACAGTGTGAGTGAGAGGAAGCCTACACTCTACACACCTACATCACACCTACACTACAGAATCACAGAACCCAGCTTGGCAGAGGCCTTCAGAAAATAACAATATATACTATATACAATTACATCACGTCTCTGTTTTTCCTTCTAGCTGCCCCATACATTTCATGTCCCAGTTTAAAAATATCTTAAGCTTTCAGTGTTTTTTTGAGCACTCAAACCAGTGAACTTACATTTCCCTTTTGCTCTCCCCATTCATCTTTGTCCTTTTATGCTCTTGGCTCAAGGATCTCCCTCCGTCCCTCGCATTTGCAAGGCAGAGACAATATTTCTGTCTAACCAGTCATAGAATCACAGAATATTCTGAGTTGAAAGGGACCCACAAGGATCATCGAGTCCAACTCTTACCCTGCACAGGGCTCCACCGAGTTTTATAACCCAGCTAAACACTGTCTCCTTTCTCTCTGGCCGTATTTATTCTTCTCCTACTCAAGTGCTTGGCGAGTTTCATACACAAACCCTCAATGCCAACACGCCTGTGCCCTGGGCCCGGCCCGCACACCCTCAGCCAGCCCCGTACAGCCCGTGCTGGTGCAGGGCGCGGAGCCGGGT
>JAHLSL010000203.1:2222568-2233418 GCA_025920805.1 Petroica traversi
GGCCCCGCCATGTTGGGCCCGCCCTGAGGCGCCCTGAGGGGAGCGGAGTCTCGGCGGGGCCGCGCCGCTGTGGCCGCCGATGCTCGTGTGTTTTACAGACCTCCAAGTCTTACTGCGCGATCTGCAGGAAAGGTACCTTAAACTGAAAGTTATGTTTTACCTTACACACATATTCAACTAGTGACTAAGTAGCTGTCTTAGCAGAAGTATATAGATAGCCAAAAATTAGTATAAAGATCAGTGTGCACAGCACAAAATTGAACAGATTTTGGGAAAAATAAAGGTTCAGGCACCCAGATGAATTTTCAGAAGTTATGAAGATGACTGGCAGTAGCATTGCAGAAAGAGGATATAAAATAGAGCCAACTTTGCATGCTGCTGAGGGTATTTTTAATTGCCCCATAGGAAGAAGACGCAAAGAATCAAGAAGATTTGGGGGTAAAAGTGCAAATGCACAACAATGCAAAGTGTTTATGCCAGAGCTTAAAACAGAGAACAGCAGCAGGAGGGAGAATGGTGACAGGAATATGAGTTTTGTTTCTCCATGACCCATCCCACCCTTCACCAAAAGCACACAGAGCTCAGTGTGACAGACTGAGCAGCTGAATGCCCAGGAATTAAATCTGTAAGGGCCAAGCTATTGCTTGTTAGGAATAAACCTAATGGCAAGGAAAGAAAGCCCTTTGTCTGCCTGGAACCTTGTGTAGAGTCCCAGTGCTGTCTGCCCTTCCCACCTCAGCGATTCCTGAACTGCAGGCATCTCTGTCTTTATCCCTAAGACTTTATGCACTACAGTACAATAATCATACCGTGACTATAAATTCTATTAAATACAGCACAAAAGCATTTTACCTTGCTTTGGCCAGCGGCAGTGGAAAGAAAACACCTCAACACATTTATAACTAAATTTATTTAGTTTTCTTATATGTTATATATAGAGAGATATACATATATGTATGAAATATACCCACAAGTTATTACAAAAGTGTCCAAACACAAGTTCTAGCAGAGTACAGTAAAAAGTGATATTCTAGTAGAAATATCTGAGATCTACAGTATCTTGGCTCCAAGTGGAAGGATTTCCATTAGACATTGTAAGCAGAAGAGGACACGTTTCCTCCATGGCCTGTCCAGTTAGTATGGATAAATACCCCTGGCTTTGATAATAATTCATATGTATGTGCACCAAAGTAATCACGCTGAGCCTGGAATGAGAACACATAGACAAAACAGACACACAAATGTCAATATCATATGGGTACTAGAAGTTGCACCTACTGTTTCCTAACAAGGAAGAGTAGAAATAAGATTTGACACCAATATTATAATACTCAAAATTATTTTCTCAATATTAGCAAAGCCACTGCAATGGAAAATTTACTAATATCTAATAATTAAATTAAGAGTTCTGTAGAAATGCATGTATATGATTTCTGCTTGGTATTAATCTAAAAAGAAAGCGCTGTCATAGATCCAAACACTTCTCTACAAAGTATTTGGGTTCAAAGACATAATTACCCTTGGTTCACAGGTGGAATACAAACACACACTGGGCGCTGCCATACCAGGATCTCTGTGTTCTTTATCCAGCTATCTCTGACATGAATTTCAGGTACAACAGAAATGCATTAGGCAAGCTGTGCTGTGAGTGATTAGGACACACTGCCACTGAGGCCTTTAAAGCTGTATTTAAGTAACAGCATGATGAGATTTCAGTACCTACCTGAATCAGGTTAGCTGGCAATACCTCGTGTCTGTATCCATCATAAAAAGAAAGTGCTGTGGTGAAGCAGGGCATAGGGATTCCAATCTGCACTCCAGTACTGATCACACGGCGCCAGGACTCCTGGGAGAGAGGGAAAGAGGGGGAAAAGGCAACAGATCAGTGCTTGCTCAGAGGTATGTGCAGGTATACATGAACTACTCCAGTACAAGTGTGTGTGCTACTTCACATTCTATGAAATCAAATAACCAAATCAGAGCAAATACAGCAGCAGATTCCTGATTTTACATAAATGAGGTTGATCTAAAATAATGGCAAGTGAGACAGAGTTAATAACAGGGTGGGAACAGTTGAGACATGAGGTCAAACCACAGCCTCAAGCAAGGCTGCTGTTCTTTCACATAAACATGGTCAGAGCATCTCAAAAGCATTAACTCTGTGGGAGACGGGGAATGTTCTGAGCTCTGAGGCACTTCCAGGACCTCTCACCAAGCACAGAACAGAGCTCGCCCAAGGGTGTGAGAGGACAGCACTGACACTTCAGACAGATGTGGATGATCCTCAGTTCAATTATGCATCTGATCTAGCAATTCTCATGGAATATTCAGATTCCGTTACAAGAACTACTAATGATGATATGAGACTTCTTTTTTGGCCAGATAGTATGGCTTTATTTCTGCCTGTCAGCTCCATCCAAATTAGGACACATTGCACAGACACAGGCCTGAAGAATGGGTGGGTCTGGAACTGTTGTTCTGGGGCTACTGCAAACAATGGTACTGGAGCAGAGCTTTATGGTCTGCTCAGCTGAAATCAGACTGCACAGTAGGCACAAGACACAGAGCAGTGATGAGAATGTTCACACAGGCCAGGCCTCTTTTCCTCATATTTTGATCCATCTGAATTGCTGGATTTCTGCCGAAGGCTCTTCCCTAACTGTAAAATGGGAACCTTCAGTTTCCAGTCATAGCTTGGTCAGTATCAAAGAGAAGAACCATGACAGTCCTGGTTGTAAATTATTGTTTTTATGCTCTCCTTTCCTTGGAACTTACCTGACAGTTTTCTACAGCTTTCTTAAAGAAATCATCCAACAGCAAATTTTGGAGCTCAGGGTTTCGATCAAAAGCATCTTTGATTTTTCCCAGGAACACACTAGGCAAAAGTAAACCAGGAATAAATGTCACAGCTTCCAACAAAGGCCCAGCATCCAAAACTTACAGTGCTAAAGCTTGACGCAGCCAGACTCAGATTCCAAATCTGACAAAGACCAAAAAACTTTTCAGCAGTTAAGCCACCAGAATAGTGGGTTCATCTAGTAACCTCTGGTGTTGTCTACAGCCTCTCAGAGTCTTACCAGCAGAGTAAACTCCATGGATTTGCCAAGGAAATCTCTATGCTTGTCAGCCAAGCACCTCATAAACTAAACTGCCCGCTCTTCTCCCCTCAGCAACCAAGTCCTCTTCTCAATTACCTTCTGATGATGCAGCCTCCCCTCCACATCAGTGCAATACCACCATAATTCAGTGTCCAGCCAAATTCTTTGGCTGCTTGTCTCAGCAGCATGAAGCCTTGAGCATATGAGATAATCTTGGAAGCATACAGAGCCTAAAAAAAAACCAAATTCACGTTTCAAGAGAAGTCTCACGAAGTTGAACAACAAACTTCAGTCTAAATGCTCTGTCTAGCCCACATCTTAACAGGGATGAGTACAGTAGCAACATTCCAGTTATTTGAGAATCAAAATATCCTTTTTCACTGGAAAGCTTGGTTTCAATAGAGAGAGATCAAGCGATCAATACTCAGGCAGAGCAGGAGTGTTGAGGGGTGGACACGGCTGCTGTGCATGAGTTCTGATCTCAGTACCCCACTGTGGCTTGGAGTTGAATTCCTTCTGGATCATTCTTTGGTTAGGAATGGGTCACATTATGGTTTGTGGACACCACAAAACAACACACAGTGCTGAAAGCAGGAACCTGTTCTCATTAAATATAAACACAAGAGCTCCTCCCAGGGTTCCCAGCATCCCAGCACAAGGACTTACCTTGCGGATGTCCTCCAGGAAGGCCTTCTTGTTCCCATTGAATTGAGTCACTTTGGGCCCCTGCAGCAGCTTGCTGGCCTGCACTCTCTCATCCTTCAGGGAAGACAGGCAGCGTGCAAACACAGCTTCACCTTTGTGTGGGCAGGAAAGAGGAGATCATTAGAAAGCTGGGCACTCTTTGTGTCTGTGATACTCAAGCACCACAGAGTGTCACTGAGTGATGAGTAACGTACACAAGGAAAATAACTGGTGCACAAATGAATTATTCCAGCAGCATTCCTGGGGCACAACACTGCCACACAGTACAGCACTGGGTAAGTATTGACTGACTCAGCTTTCAAATGATAAAGAAAAAAGCCACAAGTCGTTCACATGAAAATTTATCCTCAGGAACATTTACCAGCTCTCAGTTTTGAGAATTTACTTTAAAATCTTTTTCTATCTGTCAGAGACAGACAGTGTTGCACTGCAATCTAGGGAATAGCAAGGCTGAAGACCTCACCAAGCATTTTATCATGCTTTGAAGATAAAAAGCTGCTCCTTAAATGCCAACTCACATTAACTGGATGTGCTTTGAAATATACACATGCAAAATAAGGGCAATTAACATCAAGAAAAAATCAGCAGGTTAACTTATAAGATGAAATAAGATTCACAAATCTGGTAGGCCCCTAGCAGTAGTATTCAAAAGTGCATAAGAAGGTTTTTAACATCACTAAACAGGTTACTAAATATCCTCTATCAGGCTGGCTCAGTGCGTTTCTAATCATGCTGGTTGAAGCTTACTCATTTGCAATTGAAGACACTACTGTAAAATGAGGGAGAAAAAGTTTCCTTTTCAGGATCTGATAGAAGGAAAACAAGCACTTTTTCCTACCATCATTTGTTCCACCTTTTAAGTGAGTTGTGATATCCAAAAAAACCCCAAAAAAAACACACCCCAAAATCAAACCAACAACAATAAAAAAAAACAAAAACGAGTGAGTAATGTTTTCACAAGACTCTGGATCCTCCCTACAGCAGGAGGACATATCACACCTTAATCAGAACAGGCCAATTTCCATTTCTGTAAAAACTTCCTTCTACAGTGGGGAGGAGCAGCATAGTAGGAAAATCAGGAAAAAGTAGGAGTAGCATGACTCTGCTTTTACAAGCAGAAGTTTGCAAGTCATGCTCATGCAATAAAACCACACACAGCAACTGCCCTGAGAAGGGCCACGTTTGCACAAGGACTATGGCACACACTTCCCTATCAGCTCAGCATTACCTAAAAACACTCCCTGCCACTGCAGAGCACTAATCAGGGAGTGTCTCCTCCACCCTTGATCTTTGCAAGAACCCCAACACGAGAATATTAACCATACAAGCAAGAAACACTGTTTCAAGCCTAGAACTGAAAGACTACAGCTGTGGTAGAACATTAAAACCATTTAGAGAACTTATTTTGCTGCTGGAATGCAGCCATGTTTCTTTGACAGCTCCACTGCAGTTACTTCCTTTAGCTACTGAATATAATTTTCTTATCTTCAGGACTTGACCAGCCAATGCAAAGGAAAAAGAGGTAGAGAAAGCATGGAAATAAAAGCAAATCTGAGAGCAAAGACTCATCTAATTTACTCAATGGGAAGCCTGCTCTGGACCTGTGGTATTAGGGCACTCTAAATGTGCTGCAGATGTGCTACAGCTCCTCTGCATTACAACACTCTGAGCACAGCATTTAATGTTCCCCTGTCACTGAGTCCTCACAACACTGCAGAGACACCAGGGACACAGGTGTGACAACAGCACTGCCAGCACTTAAGGAACAAGGCAAAAACAAGCCCAGCAAAAAAAACCAGGAACAGCTGTCAGGGCAGAAAGGCTGGAATAGCTACACCTACAAGAGCCTCTTCTGCAAGCCCAGCCCTGCTGTGGGCTCACTTCTGAGACTCTCTATTCCCCTGCTCCTTGCTGTGATGTGGTACATGGAGGTAGGAAAGATCAAAGCACCATTTACCGATGAGTGTGACTGGGACTCCGTATTCCAGGGCAGAAATGGCTGTCCACTTCCCTGTGCCTTTCTGTCCTGCACTGTCCCTGATCTTTGGGAGGAGGTATTTGCCATCGCTGTCTTTGAATTTGAGAATATTGGCTGTGATTTCAATCAGGAAAGAATCCAACTCTGTCTTATTCCACTCCTGAAATACCTGAAAAAGGAGAAAAAGTATACACATATACATACACATCCCAATTTGCTATGTCTTTACTATATCTTTTAATTGATTAATAATGCTCAGTGTTTCACTAGCTCTTTTCAGGCAAGGTAATTCACATCTTTAAACACAAAGGCGCTTCCTGAGGAGAAATCAACTGTACCATGGGAAGAGGTTTAGACAACTTCTATAAGCATTCAGCTGTCTGTGGTCACTGTTCCTACCTCATGTGAAGCTCAGGAATATTGTGCCCTGCCCTTGCTGAAGGAATATCAGAAAAATTCCCTTCATGTACCTGCAGCAGCTTTACCCAAGCCCAGCACCTCATCAGTGGCAGACAGACACCATGGCACAAAAAAAAGGAATGATACTAAAAACTGCAAATCACCTTTGCCATCTCATCATGCTCCATGCCCACCACATCTTTCATCAGGTGATAGGCCTCACAGATGAGCTGCATGTCTCCATACTCAATCCCATTGTGCACCATCTTCACAAAATGTCCAGCTCCTTCCTCTCCCACCTGTCCAGAAACATTCAAAAATCCCCTCAGCAACAACATCACCACTCCCAGTGTTTAATACTGCCCATGGCTTCCTTCTGCCTAAAGGAGGGAATTGAAGGCAATGCTAACTGAAACCAGTGGGTCACAGGTCCATTCAGCTCCCCCAGCATGTGACCCAGCCACAAAGCTTTGTCTTTCCATTGCACAGTGTGAGTTATTAGAGATGGTAGATTGGAAATGAACACAGCCAGAAAATCAGCCACTGATTGTGCTGTGTTTACTGTGGACACACAATGAGCTTCAGCAACCAAACAGACTAAGCATGGATCTAGCCCCAAACTACCTAAGCAGGGATCTAACCCCAAGTTAGGGTCAGTATCAAACAACTATTTACCCAGTCGCAACAAGGTTCCCCAGATCCCACTTTAGCAGCAATGCTTTGAAATATGGTCTTGATGTGGGGCCTGTGGGGAGAAAGAATACAACTTAGCAGTCAGGCAGGGGATACAAACATCACAAGAAAAAAGAAATAAAATCTATTGGTTTGATGCCTGCTTCTGTAACCTGCCAAAAGGCAGCCTGGGGTGAGGGCAGCTGGAAAGTTGATAACCCACCCACACAGCAATGTCATTTAAATATTTTTACCCAACTAGACACTGTTTGCAAGACACTGGGACAATGAAGTCATGCTTCCAAGCCTGTATGGACAAGCATAACGCACTTCAAGGAACCCAAATATCCTCCCCATTTGAACACAGAAGCTACCCTTACTTAGCTGTTCAAGGCAAAAGATATTCAGGCAGCAGCTTACTGTTGTTGATGGCTTTATGCCACCAAATTTGAACAGGCTGGTACAGGTATGAACACTAATGCAAATGGACAGGGACTCAAGAAATACTAAAGCTCAGGTAAAGCCTGGACACACCTTTTCTTTCCACATTCACATAGAGAATGGGCAACTAGGGATAAAGTCTAATATGAGCATTGATGTGCAGTCCTTTACTGAGACATGAGTACAAAACAGTACAGCAGCATGCAGAAACTTGCAAACTGATGCATTCAATAGCAGTACAAATATATTGAAGCTCCTTTTACAATGTGTATAATTTACAGGGCCATTTGCTGCTGCCTGATTTATGGTTAGCAGCTTCCCAAGTGTGTACAGCCTCAAAAGAAAAAAAAATAGTACTTGTTTGAAATTTAAGCAAAATTCCCTTCTCTCGTCAGATGTCTGTAGGTCCAATTTTTGCCTGCCTTTGTTCCAGCTTAGGTAAAGGCTCAGCACTGCCCCATGACCCCAGCTAGGTTGAGAAATCTGGAGCCTTGAGGAAGTGAGATGGCAACATATCTTGTTCCCTCCACACCCACACCCTCCTCCTTCCCTCCCTCGGCGCACAGTGCAAATTGTTGCAAACCATTCTGAACAAGAAAATACAGTAGCTTGTGCTTACCAGGCTTCCTTGGCTCCTCCTGGCATGAGAGAAGGTCCATATCTGGCACCCTCCTCCCCACCACTAACGCCACTTCCCACAAATAAGATGCCTTTTGCCTGTAGGTCCTTACAACGCCTCTGGAACAAAGAGCAGAGCAGCACTATTTAATTTTGTTTCATATCAGAGCCTTACACAAAAAGGTTAGCAATTCAGACCTAAAATTAGGTTTTTAATTCTGCTTTGGACATGCTAGAAGCCAACCTTAGAGAAAGCTTGTACATACACCAAAGGGAGCATTAGGAAACTTCCTGTTGCTTTGATATGGATCCTTGCAAAAGCGACATGGTGAGAAAACCAGTCCTTATAAGCACCAGCCAGAAATGAGCAGCACTGAGGGCAGAAGAGGCTTGGAATTAAGTGTCAGGTGACACATGCTCTGTGCAAAGATGTGGGAGGCAGATTAGCCCCAAGATGGAGTTGCTGAGTTCATTGCAGACTGAAGGTGCAAGCACAGAAAACTCTAAGGGCAAATAAGGCTGAGATCCCTAAGGACAGTTGCAAGTTCCCCAAGGACCAACCCTCACTGTATTTCTCCCTCTGGCATGGCCAACTCACTTATCCAAGATCAGGATGTCGGAGCAGAAATACGAATAGGAGCACCTCTTCTAAGATTTAGAAGTACCAATCTGAACGTAATATTTCACATGAGCACCCAGACAGGCTAATGTAGCTTCTGTAACTTCTACAGTTACAGCCTGTTCACAAGCAGATAATTACTCTGCTGTTTCCATTACCAACACAGCCAAACCAGCAGTTCTGTTTTACTGGATCGTCCTGTGATCATGAAGGATTAAGAAATAACAACAAATCTTTAAATATCCTTAGACTTATAAATCTCCCTGAAAACTTGCTATTATTGAAAAGGGAAATTTTCTAAAGGCCTTCACTCTTTAAAAATGTTGAAAAAATATTCCCTGATTATTTGGGCAATTTCCATTAAAACATTCTTATAGGGCAGTCCTTACTTCCTTTTTAATAGGCTGCATGATCTAATTTTGCAGAAATAATTCAGTTTGGCTCTTCCTGAGCACAGGGGTGATGGCATCTTAATGACTGACTATTCTGATGATCACAAGTGGAAGAGTAATGTGTATTTTATTCATTCACTTTAGTAAGAAACAGGCTTACCGTGGTATCTCTATACTCAGAATTCCCACCATCAATTATGATGTCTCCAGTCTCCAACAATGGCACCTGTCAAAAATAAATCAGCGTTTCAGTTTTCTCCATATATTCAAACCCTCACTAATGATGAATGACCGAGAAGTTCCAGAGGAAACTCCTCCAAAACACAGCAAGAAGTGACAAGTGGAATGAATGTCTGCCTCACCAATTTATTGATGAAGTCATCCACTGCACTGCCAGCCTTCACCAGCAAGATAATGCGACGGGGCTTCTTCAGTGAGGAGACCATCTCCTCCAGGCTGTGAGCACCAATCACTTTGGTTCCCTTGGCCTCATTAGCCAGGAAATCATCCACTTTGGAAACCGTCCTGTTAAAAGCACAAACCTGGGGGAGCAAGAAAACGTTAATGAAAGCTGCCAGTAGAACAGTTACTTTAGCTCAGACTACAATTACACAAGCAAGGTTCAGCATTCTGTGCTCTCCCACATCCACCTTCCTGACAGGCACAGGGCAGGGATGAACCTGAGCATGTCTTTGCAAGTGCCTCAGGAACCTGTGGTTAATGGCAAGGCCAAGGCAAACTTCAGGGAAAAGTCATGCATAATTAACATATCAGGTGCCAGCTAAGTACAGGCATGCACTACTGCTCTCTCTGAAACAGGACAAAGGTATAACTAAAAGGAGGAAATAACACCCATTAGATCATTACAAGTGTGGGGGGAAGCACCCACAGTATGCTCAGCTCCAATCCCAAGTGCTACTGTACTTCCTCACTCACCACGAAGCCGTGGTCATTCATGTTCAAAATCAGGTTCTGACCCATCACGGCCAGTCCAATCAAAGCAATGTCAGCTCTGGAATGTGAAAGAACAGAAATGCCAGTTAAGTTACTAGCAGTGGTCCTGCAGCAGCATCCATACCTCTGTGAGGCTGTTCTGACCAGGCAAGCTGCCAGGGCAGCCCATCCCTTCCTAACAAAAAGGAGTTTTGAGTTAATTCTGTCAGCTATTACTGCAACAGGTCACAGAATCATGAAATATCCCGAGCTGGAAGGGACCCACAGGACCACCCAGTCCAGCCCCTGGCCCTGCCCAAACACCCAACAACCCCACCCCGGGCATCCATGACAGCGCTGTCCAAAGGCTCCTGGAGCTCTGGCAGCCTCGGGGCCGTGCCCATTCCCTGGGGAGCCTGGGCAGTGCCCAGCACCCTCTGGGGGAAGAGCCTTTCCCTGATCTCCAACCTAAACCCTCTGACACAGCTCCAGCCGTTCCCTGGGCCCTGTCCCTGGTCGCCAGAGCAGAGATCGGAGCTGTCCCTCGGGAGAAAGGGGCAGATCCCTGCATCTCCCAGAGTGCTGAACAACACACAGTGTCTGCAGTCACCAAGGAGCAGCTAGATGAGCAGCAAAAGCAATTCAAAACAGGCAGGGAGTGAAGTGAGTTATCACAGCTCCGTACTGAACAGAACATCGTGTCTGAGTGTTACATCACGGCTTTGCTTCCGCAATGCCAATGATTTGGCACAGAAAACGAGTCAAACGGGGCATCCTACTGGAGGCCGATGCAGCTCGCAAGGAGTGCACTTAGGGACCCCGAGCCCCTCTGATCCTCGGCTCTCAACAACTTCCCTGTTCCAGAGCACCGGCCGATCCCGGATCGTGCCGCTCCGGCCCTTCCCTCCCGCTCCGGACCCAGAGAGCGGGGCCAGCAGCATCGCTCCCCCGGGCCCCAGGCCGTGCGGAGTCACCGGGCAGAGCCGCCGCGGCAA